>NGKH01000015.1:787440-846715 GCA_002162575.1 Sclerotinia glacialis | reverse complement strand
TTCCCCCAAATAACCCCAAGCTTTTATGCAAACTAAAATACTAAAAGCGGCCCCTGATTAAAGATTAAAGTTCTCGACCACCCAAGAATCAGAAAATCATTCATCCAGCCATCCAGCCCCATCCACCGGGTCGGATGCATCCATCACTCAATCAATTTATCATTTCATCTCATTTCACTTCATATTAACTTCTTACATTCGTTCATATCACCAACAAAAGTTAATATCGTCGAAAGTATCGGTACCTTTGAATCAATCCCTTACTTGCTGTGATTGTAATCATCGATCATTTATTGTTTATCATTCATCATTCATTGTCATTGTCATTCTTCTACACCCCTTTCGCTCTTTTCAGGTTCCGATTAAAGTTCCATCGAATGCATTCGTAATCTTCACACTCGCGAAACCTTGGAAAAGATAAGGATTTGAAAAGACTACACCCTATCTATATCTATCTATCACCTTACCCTTTCGTTAATTCACATTGTTGATTCAATTCAATTCAATTCAATTCAATTCACCTCACAACTTCTCACCTCTTCTCACCTCTTCTCACCTCCTCTTCTCACCTCCTCTTCTCACCTCCTCTTCTCTCACTACCTTCTCTCCATTTCAATCAAACCTCAATCTCCTCATGGGTAAATGTAAATAAATCCCTCCTGTTGTACTTACGAACATCACATTTGCTAACAACTTATCAATAGGGCGATATGGTGTTATCCTGGACGCAGGCTCGTCAGGAACTCGAGTTCACATTTATAGATGGCTCAACAGTGCCAAAGCATTACAGAATCCCGATCCTCTCACTCTACAAAGTTTACCCAAGTTAGAAACCAATAAGAAATGGACGAAAAAGATCAAACCAGGTGTATCTACATACGGCGAAAGGCCAACGGATGTTGGCCCAGAACATTTACAACAGCTACTTGACCATGCTCTCGACATTGTCCCAGAAGATCAAATTTCCGATACTCCCATCTTCTTAATGGCAACAGCCGGTATGCGATTACTCCCTCAAGTTCAACAAAATGTACTTCTATCCGAGATCTGCGACTATGCACAAAAATATACAAAGTTCGATTTACCAGATTGTGATTTGCACATTCAAGTAATTCCCGGTGAAACTGAAGGACTTTATGGATGGATTGCCGCAAATTATTTACTAGGAGGTTTCGATACACCAGAGGAACACGCTCATGGCAAAGGGCATCATACATATGGGTTTTTAGATATGGGTGGAGCGTCGGCGCAAATTGCATTTGCTCCTAATGCCACTGAAGCCGAAAAACATGCCGATGACCTCAAATTATTACGAATGAGAACTATGAATGGACAACCTGCAGAATATAAGGTGTTTACTACAACTTGGTTGGGATTTGGTGTGAATCAAGCTAGACAACGATTCGTACAAAGTTTAATGGATGCTTCTTACACCAAGGATACCAAAGAATTGCTCGACCCATGTCTTCCAGCCGGCCTCAAAACGACCTTACAAGGTGATGTTATTGATGATTCAAAGAGGACAGGAACGGATCCAATATTGTTAGGTACTGGACGATTCGATCAATGTTTAGCGGCGACCTACCCCTTATTAGATAAAGATGCCCCGTGTGCCGATCATCCTTGCTTGCTTCACGGGCAACATGTTCCAGCTATCGACTTTGATGTTAATCACTTCGTTGGAGTTTCCGAATATTGGCATACAACCCACGAAGTTTTTGAAATGTCGCACAAAGATAAAGCATATGATTTCACGAAATACCAAGCTTTAGTCAAGGATTTTTGTAGTGAGGAATGGGATGATATTGAGAAAGGAGTTGAAAAGAAGAAATGGGGCAAGAAGGTGGATGCTAAGATTGCACAAGGAGTATGCTTTAAAGCTTCATGGCTAATCAACGTGCTTCATGATGGAATCGGCGTTCCGAGAGTAGGATTGGAAAAACCCGGAGCGAATTATAATGCAACAAAGGAAATGATGCTTCACTCAAAGGGCAAGGGTTTCTTGGATCCATTTCAGGCAGTTGACAAGATTGATGGAGTAGAAGTCAGTTGGACATTGGGAAAGATGATATTATACGCCTCCGGTCAAGTTCCTCCCGCAACCGAGGATGCTTTACCAGTTGGGTTTGGTAGTAATACTTTGGGAGTTCCCACGGATTTTCAATTGGCTGGTTCAAATGCGAATCCCGTACCTCACGACGATGATGATTGGTCTGATGCAGCTGATGATCTTATCGAAAAGGCACATTCCCGATCAACTCCTGGCTTTCTATTATTTCTACTCATTTTAGCATTTTTTGCTTATTTATTCCGCAAGAGGGATAGAAGACTTCGATTGTATAGGGGTGTTAACAAAGTTCTACGTCGAAATTGTCGACCAGGCAGTCCAAAGAAAGGGACTCGTGGTTTCTTCGGCGCGGGAAAATTGTTTGGATCTCGAGGTTCTACGAGCTATGAACGTGTGCTAGAAGATGGTGAAGCTGCTACCGAGTTCGAATTAGGTGGTGTTGACTCATCCGAGGAAAATGAGTATTCGGATGGAAGTGAAGGATCTCGAGTAGGACGTTCTTCAGGATTAGCTACACCAAAGTTAAATGTTGTCAATTTTGAAACTGCCAATTATTTTGATAACAATCCTCAACATGGTCAAGGTATTGGTCTTGGTTTGGGAAGTGGAATGCCAATTGCATGGAATAGAAGTGGTCTTGTTGTTAGGACAGAAAGTCGAGAAAGATTAGCTCCATCTTTAAATTCTTTGGGAGCTGGGAGAAGGAGTAGAACGGGTAGTCCAACGAGGAAAAGTCCTTTAATGACACCTTTTGAAGAGTCATGACACGAGAATCAGGGTGGATGACGAAGGGCGAGATAGGAAACTTATCATCACACACATTTAATAGTATATTCTCTTTTAGCATGGCGCTTTCACTGGGATTGGAAATGGCGTTAGGATGGCGCTAAGATGGCGTTGAAAAGGGATGGGAGAAGTTGAGTGAGGGGTTTAAGCATGGCATGGCATGGCTTAACTTGTTGATATCAGGACTTCTTACTTCTAGTACTTTTGTACATATTTTCTTCTTCTTTAGGGTACTCATGGAAGTTGAGTTGGCAATGCTGATGTATGTGAAGGGCAAGGTGCAAATAGATGGATCAATGAATGGATGGATGGATGCAGCGGAGATATCTTTGTACCTCAGTCAGTCGGTCACTCGGTCACATAGAGTATGAGTAGTATGATTGAGGTATGAGAGAGTGGTATTTTAATGTATGTTGATGAATTTATTTTTATTTGAAAACGGATTTTTGATGATTTCTTTTCTTGCGGAGTTTTCAAGTGTGGTTTTGTTTGGAGTGGTGCGTGTTGGTGAGAGGTATGGGTTTGAGAATAGAATAGAGTAGAGTAGAGTAGAGTAAAGGTCATATTTCCCAAAGTCTTGGCATTGGATTCATTTCGTAGTGATTTGGTTCAAGGAATTGAAATTGAAATTGGGAATGGAGGACTTGAGATTCGGAATTGCGATTGATATTAGTTGTAAATCGGTCGTTCTACTTGAGATTGAGGGGGTGGTTGATGTAGAGGCGGTAAAAGGCGAGATTGGGAAGAAAGAGGAGCTTGAGCATAACAACGAGGACTATTATACACCGAAGCCGAAGCCGACGATGAAGATAAACAAGGCGATAGTGAAACCGACGGTATACCCCTCGATATTCTCACCGGTTGAGATATCGGTGGAGAAATTCCATACGGATATATCGGTTCGTCCCTGTGTATATGAAGAATGGTAGGATGGTTTTCTTGTGCGGTGTTGGGTCTAGGGCTGGGGCTGGGGTTGGTGGTGGAGGGTATGGATGATGGTGTATTTTTACTGGGAGTTCTCTTGGTGTCTGTGTGATTTTTTGGCATCCCTACGTCTCTGCGCTTGGCGAGGGGCTTTTCATCATCAGAGTCGGAAACTTCATCGGTGTTGCTTTCGGGCTGGTTGTGAGTGGGATTGTGGTTGTGGTTGTAGTTGTTGAATTCGTGGGGACTGCGTGATGATGGTGGTGATGGTGATGGTGATGGTGATGTGGAGGAAAAGGAGGAGAAAGAGGAAGATGGGTAGTAGGGTTCGAGTTTTATGGGGGGTGGGTTTGAGGACGGTTCGGCGAGGATGTTGGGTTCCAGGGTTGTATTTTGTGGGGTGGAGATGGGGTAGGAGTTGTATCTGTGAGAAAAGGGAGGGGGAGGAGGAGGAGGAAAAAGAGGAGGAGGGTGTTGATAACTGGTTTGGGGGTGTGTGGAGAAGGTTGCTGGAGAGAATCGTGTAGTGGTGGGATGGTTCGAGATGATTATGGATGGAGGGGTTGAGGATGGCATATCGTTAGGTGTGAGGATTTCTCTTCTTATCCTGTATGTGTTGTTGCATTCCATAGTCGTGTCCGCGATTGCATTTATATCCTCATCCGTCCTCTTCCTCTTCCTGTCTTTCATCTCTCCTCCGAAACCCATGCCCATTCCTATTTCCATTCCAATTCCTTCACCTCCTCCCCCTCCCTTTTCCTCTTCCTCCTCCACTCTCCCTCTTTCCCCTTTCCCTTTATATTTCGTCTCCTTCATCCCTTTAATCTCCTTCACCTTCTTCACCTCCTTGACCCTCCCTTTCCCCTTCCCCTTCCCCTTCCCCTTCCCACCCTCAGCCTTCTCCTCCTTCACACCTCCCTCTCCACCCCTCTCATCCCCCGCTCCAGCCTCAATAGCAGCATTAATCCCTCCAATCGACCCAATAACACCCTTTTCAATTTGCCGTTTCAGTCTCGTGTAACGCATACGTGCAGCGGGAGGTTTGAGATTAGTTGTTTGGCCTACGGAGGCGAAATCTATCTGTGAGGGGTGAGAGGGGGTTTGTTAGATGTTGGGGAGGAGAGAGGAGGAGGGGAGAGAGGAGAGAGGAGGGAGGAGGGAGGAGAGGATAGGTGGTTTTTTGGGGGGCGGGGAGAGATGGAGATGTGATGTAATGTAAAGAAAGAAACGACCCAGGGAGCAAAAATGAAAAGCGCAAACGAGAAAGGAGAACAGGAAATGAAAAATCATTTAATCCCCAAACAAATCTGCCCAAAAAAGCTCCTTTACTCACGGTTTTCATGTCCGATTTCTGGAGACAGATATACAAGAAGACGAGATTTTCATCGAGTTGAATTTTCGAAGGCATTTTTGACGGGTTTTCCTTTTGCTTCCTTCTTTGCACTTTTGCCTCTATTTCGGGGGATTTTAATTTTATGATTTCTTGATGTTTCGATGGGTTTGAAGAGTCAGTCAGTAGTGAGGAGTGGGGATGATGGACTGATTGCGGTGGTGTGTATGAAAAAAGAATGATGAGGAAGTATGAGACAACAGTGATGAAGTAATGAGGAAGTAAATCAAGAAAGCAATCTCAATATCCAAAAATACCAAGAATCCTCAGATCTTCTTCCAAAGGTTGGCAAAGGATATGGGAAGTTTAATCTCCTGTATAGATGGGATGATGAAAGCGAACTGTGGATACATGAATGAAACGGTTGAGTTTGGAGATGTTTTTTTTTGTTTGTTTGGGGGGTGATTGGTTGTGGGTTTTTGCTGTGAAGGATGGTGTGTGTGTGTGTTGGATTGTATAGATTTTATTGTGATGATGCTCTTTTTCATGTGATGCGGGAGGCCGTGTTTGCTGGGGGGTTGTGTTTTAAAGGATGTGGTTAAAGGGCTTCACTATGTATTAGCTGGGTCTTTGAAAGTTGTGACTGAGATGAGGTTTTGGTTGTGCTCTTTGATTTGGTGGTTCATTGGCATTGGCTGATAGGTTTGTGGGATATCATAAAGGATTTTTAAAATGCTACTCAATAATATCTGTACATGCATAGAACAACAGATGAGGCGAATGCTAGAACATATACAAGAAGCTCAATCATGCACAAACAAGTGTTAGGAAAAATGCACATCAAATGATGATACATTGTGCCGGTTCTGTATTGATCCCACATAGATATCAAAGTCTAACTTTGAAAGATCACGAGAAACTCCTCCCTTTCAAGCAATAAAGTCCCCTCCTTCAACGCCTTGATCATCCTGAGTCAATGTTGACCATTCATTACTCTCTTTTCTAATCCCCAAGAAATCCTGTTTCAAATGCCCAAGAAAGAATCAAAGCTTGGTATCATCGTCTGAATTTGATATCTGCAGTTTCCTTTAACGCTCCAATAAGAACCCGATGTGCTCCTAAAGCTGCCTGTACCGCATTCTCCGTAAGCTCTTCGTAGGATGGATCATCATTGCTAGACTCAGTCGAGTGTCCAATATCTCCCTTTACCCAAAGATCTGTGATCTCATCTCGAGCTGGAAGATATGCCACAATACATGCTGCTAGAATCTCCTCATGTTCAGATGGTACTGGATCCAAGACTAATGAAGTGGAACTCTCCTGCTCTGAATTGGCCGGTGAACGTACTAATGCAGCGACCCCCCCAGAAACAACATCAACGCAATCAATTCCAGCATCTGCAATAGCTGCGGAAGCGACAGTTATACAACCACTGAGTACACTCATCATACCCCATCCACCTGCAGTCAACGAACCAAAGGATTTATCATCACCCCACCAATGATCCTCCTCCCCTTCAAGAATCGTAATATTAATCTCAACTCCACTCTTGGGCCATCTATCACCGATAATTACTCCTCTCAAAGCAGTTTCCAAATGTACTCCAAGGTCCCGTTCACTTGTATCTCTAACATATCCACGTCTTCGTCTGGCTGCAAATGGCGCATATTTAACATGAGTCTGCAGAATCATATGTGGTGAGAATGCAGCAGATTTAGGTAATGGTCGAGGTCCATGAACGGTACATGTAAGTTTGAGACCAGAAGTAGAGAGAGAAGCAAGGCCTGGAGCGGCTTGATTTGAAGGTTGCGATGGTTCAAGTTCGAGATATGCAGATCCTGAAGCTGATGGTGTTACACCGGTTTTCAGAACTGATATAATGTAAGTGTATGGTTCATCGTTAATAGATTTATGTATACATACAAATTTTCCTTAGAACATTAGGTTGTCTATTTCTTAAAGGTCGTTCTGGGCGATTCTTTGAGTCTCTGGTAAGATACTTTGAGAATACTGGTGCGTGTGTTCCACCTGGAGGACCATTGATTCTCCTTCGATCAGACATGATAGATAGAATATATGTGAATTTGATCAATTCAATTCATCTATCTTCTTTCTCTCTAATCGCACAGCTTTCGATTTCCATATGCGATGGATGGTATCAACTTTTTTGCTGGGAAGTTCGGATAAATAGATTATCCGATATATCCTTGTAGATCCTTTTAGCGTGGTTGAAGCTCATAAATTTTCTCGCAACTCGACAAGATTTTCTCTTCCAAACAACAAATTTTCTTTTGGGATTTGGTATTGAGATGTTGAGAATTCCCTCTTTCCAACATCTCATATCTCATCAATTGCTTCACAAGTAATACACCAGCATTGCCTGGTAGAATGGGAACATTGGACAAGAAGTTCAGAACTTCACATATTAATATTTCGGTCGCAGCTGGACTGTTTGCTCTGAATTGACTTGGTTAGTTCTTTTCACTCTTTTACTTCATTTATATCCTCATGGCCCGGATTCAATCTACACACTTTAGTTCTCGGCGATCTCCTGAGCCACGAACAAACATGCATCACCATATGAGCCATTAATGATGCTCGTATATCAATTAGAAATAGATTTTCTTTTCAATTGCTAACAATTGTCTCAAGATAGATCACAATCGCTTTGAGCGTTTCACACAACCATATCACATTACAATTTATTGCGCTTGCAGTATCAATTTTCAAATTGTAAGTTCAGCTTCCCCTCTCTACTACCAGCGCTCATCCCGTCTTCATATGATGAAAAAAAAATTATCAGTTCTGCTTCTGAACATTCATGTTGATAACCAATATACCAAACTTTTCTGATCTAAAAGACATTACCTTATTCTTGCTTTTCATCTCATCAGCATTACAAAAGCTAATTATCAATCCAGTCACCGCAGAATTTATACCATTCTTCCAAAGTGACCATGCCGACAACAACAGGTACGGTATACTTTCTACTACTTCCATCACTTCCTCGTTATGATGATAACAGCTTATCCATTCCATGAATGCTCATCGACCGAATCCTACTCCCGCACCGGACTGAGCCTTACAGCTTGGGATGATAGGTTGTGGAGTTAGGGTTTCAGTGCTTCAAAGATTTGTCTTGCGTCTTGTAATTCAAGTCTTCGTCGCCGGTCGAAGTGCTTGATTTAAACGGCTTACTGAACAGTCTTGGAACATCATATTCAGCATTAAACATCATGATTAGTTCTATGCTAATTGGTGAGTGCTATTAGGTACATGTGAGTTTTCGACTTCAGATATTTAAGATGTCAAAAGTGTCATAGTGTTTTGGAATGGATAGTACTTGCAGGTAGGTCTATGTTCAGGTAGGTCATTTCACGGTTGGCGAGTGGACTTTAGCATATCATCACGGGCCGATTCAGATAGTCATAATATAAGATATTCTTCACTTGTAATTGTTGTCACTTGTTGCCAGCATGGTTGGCTTTGTGATTATTGTGTGTAAAAATTAGATGACTTGTAGAGCACTATTTATGGATGCTATTTTCCATTCAATCTGTCAGTTTGAGAACATGCATATTCAGACATTCAGGTGTATTATCTCATTAGTCAGCATGGTCTTTACTTTCAGACATGAGCAACCCATCATATAATAGACCGCAGCATATTGAATGTCGGGGGCCACTGATAAAAACAATTCTAGGCCAACATCTCACAGTTCACAATGCCGGCACTTTGGCCCTTGATTCTGGTCATGTCAATTGGCATTACACTCTTCATCGGCATGTGATCTTGTCCCATCATATCCATCCATGACAGTTACTAACGAGAGCCCTAGCTTGGATGATACTCACATCATGTCTCGGTGAAGGAGCTCGTCGTCGCATCTCGGGCATGTCATATAATCCCCGAGAAGCCATATTTGACAGTAATTATATGGGAGCCATCACATCCAATGGACAAGGGGCTTGGAATCAATTCGAGATGGAAAATATGTTGGGAGATCATATTCAACATTCTGATTCCGAGTAATATTTTCCATCCGTCTAAACGCCTGGCTACCTATGCTATATACAATATCCGCCCGTGAATAGGGGGAATTTATCTATTTAGAATTCTATGTCGACTTTGGTGGCTTTTCCACCCTTTCCATCGATATCGATTCCTCCCTTCTGTTCTTCCCCTTCATCTTCAACGGGCGGTAAACTATATGGTTTAATAACGAGTCCCTTCCTCCTACTTAACGAAAATGCCAAATCATCTCCAGCGAATCCGGCGCTTCCGCCGCCCTTCTCGTGGAATATGGGTAAGCGATGGATTTTTAGCATTCCTTGTGGAGGCTCTTCTTGAGCGGGATTGGAGGAGCTGGTGGGTGTGGCTTTGGGAATGATGGCTATGGAGGGAAAGGGAGCGATCTCCAGGACGCCATCGCTGAGGAGCTCGATCCATTTCGTGAGGGCGGTAGTGCGGGGGTGAAGGGGGAGGGGGAGGGTAAGCATGAGGGTTAGTCGGGTTGGGTATTGACGGAGGAGGGCTCGTAGAGCATGGAGGAAGGGGAGGATGTGGTGTGGAAGAGAAGCGTGCGATGGGTAGAGGGCGGGTGAGAGGAGGGAGGGAATTATGATGCGGTGGATAGATGTAGAAGGCGTTCGGGCGAGTTGTGTTGAGAGATGTTGGAGGAATGGTGTGAAAGGAGATTTTGTTTGGCTTGTTGTATCTGCGAATTCAAAGTCGGGTCTGAGAATCGTGGGAATGAAGTGCATCTGCGTCGACGATGGGGGAATTAATCTTTTACTAAGGTCGAAATCATGGCAAAATATTAAAGGTGGACCTGATGAGGTTGTACTCGATTGCACTGCATTTCTCTCTACATAAGAACAGTATTAGCTTTCGCAATCCAATATTAAAATCATCTATGAATCCATCAAACATATATACAAAGGACCACCCACCTCTAGTACCACTTGCGCCAAACTCCCCCAATCTCTCATATCTCCACGCAATCTTCATCTTATCATCTGCGGCCTTACTATCGGCATCCTTCCTCGAAGATGACCCTTCCGCAACACCAATACCCGGCAATTCTCTCCCCCATCCTTGATGCATGCCCAAGATATGAATATGATGCCCTTGAAGCACACCCTCCGCCGCAAAATATTTCAACAACGTGCCGCCAAAATCCGTAGTTCCACTTTCTTCAAGTAGCAAAGATGTGCCAAGTGCGAGTCCTGCATGGCCGGCTAGTATAGAATCGAGAGAACGGATACCCGTAGATGTGGTTGGGCGACCATCGAGTGGTGATGGACGAATACCTGGAATTGGGATTACCTTTTCCGGAATGGGAGCCTGAGAGGTTGGAATTCCGGGTTGTGCGATCGCTACGTTGCGTTTTCGGAAAGCCATTTTGTGGAAATGTTGTGGTGATAATTATGACGAGAAATTATTGCTCTATCGCGGGGTATTCATATCCCACTTAAAAGTGAGCTACCATCAATATTTTTGCGCCGGAGTTTTGTTTAGCCGATCTCCGATTGATTTTGATGTTTTTGGGATTGCAATATTTTGCGAAAGACAAAGCTTTCTTTTCATACTTACAGTGAAGGCATTTATACACCACTGTCAATTATTATCACCGTGAAGTCTATAGGACGATCTTTTGATACTTCGATTATCTTCACCAGATTAATACAAATATCTTGGAGATCCTCGACTCCGAATACTTCCATCACCTATTCTACCACCACCAATCTTTAATTCAAAATGTCGGGTACCGCGGACGCGCAGCTCTTCGATGAGCACTTCACCGTTAACGAATTGGACCATAAGAAATATGTACGAGTAGGACGTATCAAGGCCACTTCCACGGTCGATCATTCAGTTTCCATGCTTCTCGATATCAATACCGAGCTATACCCATTAGCCGTCGGAGACAACATCCGCGTTGTGCTTGCGACATCACTTAATTTGGATGGCACAAAGGATGATGGAAAGGGATGGAGAGATGCTAATAGGATGGGATTGGGTGGTGAGGCTACGCTCGCAGATATGTTTGATTATGTTTGTCATGGGAAGATTTACAAGTTTGAAGATCAGGAGAATAGTGATCTTATGTAGGTTTTCTCTTTTTCTAAGGGGTTTGGAATTGCTTGGTTGCTTGCTACTTGGCTATGCTATCTAATTATGCTATGAACTGATTGACTAACTTCTGATATAGTAAAGCATATATCTCCTTTGGGGGTTTGTTGATGGGTTTGGAAGGTCCTTATAAGAAGCTTACACCCCTGAGAGTCGACTATGTCTATCTTCTCATTAAGAAATAGATGAAGATGTGGGGAACCGAAAACAATCAAGGAAAGGACCTGCTTTCTATGACGTCGTGAAATCTTTGAGAAATCTTTGAGAAATCTGGCAGAGGAAAATCGACAATATTGGAATCCGATTTTTCGCGTGCTCATTTGTTTTGCATTTGCGTGGGGGGGGGCGTTTGTGGGTGGGAAATTGAAAAAGTCTTGAGGGCGTTCAAGCACCAGATACCTATTTCAGATCTGGAATACTAGAGTATTCAAACATTGTGTGGTCCTGGAAATGGCAACTTTCTATGAATCCTGCTGCTGATCTCATCGAAATCGCTCTCGTTTCCCCGTGTCAATATGCCATGCCTGATGAAGAAGTCCAACAGAACAATTGCGCAATTAGTTTTGAACTCATCATCTTTCAGGTGTTCCTGAACTTCCTCCACTGTCAACAAATAAAATTGATCCACCTCGGTATCATTTGGTTTGGGTATGATATCGGCAGGCAGCTCCAAATCGTAAACGTATTCACATTCCGGCTGCATCAAACCGGTTTCTCCTCCAGCAGTAGCGCCTCTGACATACAAATATGTAAGAGCACCCTGATCCTTCACATTCTTCCTCACAATTTCTTCCGGAAAACTAGCTTCCTCCATACACTCTCTGACCAAGGCCTCAAACTTATCTTCTCCCGTAGCCATTCCTCCCGCAACCGTATTATCCAACATGGACGGATATGTTTGTTTGGTGGCCGATCGTCTAGGCACCCATAACTTCATGCCATATTTCACTTCAGGACAACGTACATATGCCATCATATGAATACCATAGCCTAGAATCCCAAACAACACCGAAGCACTTCGTTCAACAGACCACAACACTTCATTTCCAGGTCCATACACGGGATATAACTCATCACGCCATCCGGATAGCACCTGAAAGGTTTTGTTGGAACGCCAGTAGTCGCATGTTGCGGCCACGGCGGCGCTACGTTCCGGTTCGGTGGCTTGGGTGAAAATAGATATGGTGCGGCGGGATTGGTCGACGAGCATTTCTCCTTTGATGCTGCTGGGTACTTTGCAGAGGGCTTCATAAATGGGGAGGGTGATGTAACCGATGGGGTAGACGGTGGAGGTCAGAGGGTCTTTGTGGATGAGAGTGTAGATGGAGGAGACCATAGTTGCGTGGGCGACGGGATCTATTTCCGGGTAGGGAAATCTGGGGGAGCGTTAGTTGGGAGTTTTCGATCTTGGGGAATGGTTGGTGGGATAGAAGTTTGAGGGGGAGCATCGTGGAGCTTGATGGACAGGTTGGATCTGAAGTCTAGAACTTTGCTCAATTCTGATGAGTTTGACTTCCTCTGTGCTCCAATATATCTCTAGGATGTATATCCACGTTACCAACCACTTGGTTGCATGACAGCATATCGTATATTGTACTCTTCAAGCACTATCCAATCACCACAAATCCCAAAAGCCACAACTCCACCCCCTTCATACCATCTAGTACTTGGCAAGTCAATGAAAAATTAAAAAGAAAAAAGGAAGTACTTACGTATCGCACTCATTAACAAGATCTAAATAAGTCTTCATGATGTCTCTGTCTCTCTTCAGGAATGCCTGATTCGTGTATCTATCCCGCAAAAAATTGTCAAAATGATATATATATATATATTTATATAAATTGATAGCCAAAATCCAAATGTTTGAGTTTTTGAATCTCGCGAATGGGAATTTGGAAATACTTTATACACAATCTCACCGTGCAATAATTCTAATTGGTGCTATGGCGCTAGCTACTATACCAACGTGTATTGCATCTCGGGAGTCAATCTTAGCACATAATGATATAGAACTAAGATTCATCCTTACCTGAATTTCACCCCACGCGAAAAAAGAAGATTGCCCCGCAATCAATCAATCAATCCTTCTAGACGGGACGAGAACTTTCCGCGAACAACTTTGAAATTGTCTAAAACCATTCCATGTTCATTGATAAAGAGCAAACCAATCTCTTCAACTCCGGGTAGACAAACAATTTTTGATAAGATCATATCCAGTCTATTAATTGAATCTTTGGTATTTTGAGCTAGGGTTAAAGCTCCAGAATATTCAATTAGACGTTTCTACCTCACATTCATTGCCGGCGCATAAAGGCGCAAGAGTAAATAAATCATGGAGCAAACTCCCCCTTCACTTCCCCGGCTCTTCGGCATGTATGTTCTTCCCTCTTCCCTCTTGCTTCTCCCTACCGCAGACTCCATATCATTCCCGCTCAATCCAGCGAAGAAAAGCTGACCTCTCTCCTCGCAACAGAATACCCACCGGACAACCCCCAATCATAAACCCAACATCCACTCCTTCCTCAACATCCTTCGTCTTTACCCTCCCAGCGCGCTCCTACAACCACATCTGCGTGTTCCTCCTCCCAGGAATAACACTCCCGCCCTCCACCGCCGCCGCCGTCTACATCTCCCTCCCCCCCTCCAATGCCTCCACGCCAGCAGACACACCACCCTTTAAATTTCTCGGGGGCATTGGACCGGGAAAAGAAAGCGCCATCTTTAAAATAAACCGCGACATGACCAATCCCGCGCCCGAAATCGACATGGACGCCGACTCCTCTCCCTCACCACTGCATACCCAAGGCGAAATAACCCTCGGAATCTCCGTCGAGAGCGGCGACTCCGTACTCGCCCAAATGGCACAATTACTCTCCTCTTCCGCCCCCTCAATCAGCCCCTCCAACCCCTCCACATCCTTAATCCTCCCCCGACCCTCACAAATCCCCAAAACAGACACGCTAATCCTCGCCCAACGAATAATAAAAAATGCCTTTAATTTCCTCGCGAGCTTTAGCGGGAATGTAATGGATGGGGGAAATGGGAAGGGGGTGGAAGTTGTGCCGTTGAAGGCGTTTGAGGAGTGGTGGAGGAAGTTTGAGGGGAAGCTTCGGAATGACCCGGGGTTTTTGGAGAGGGATGGGGATTGAGTATTTTTAAAGGGAGGGGGAAGGTGGAGAGACGGATTTGCAAAGGGAAGGAATGGGAAAATACGGGATCTGGATGCGCAGGAGAACAAAAGAATTATCGCTGCGCGAACAAGGGTCGTCTAAAGGGTCGTCTAAACTCGATAGTTCACAACGGGAGAAGGAAAAACTTGGTCTACACATACGTATTGTATCATGGATGGATGAGTACACAAGAGAGGCGGGTTAAACTAGCAAGAAAGCGGAATCCCAAAACTCCTTTGTGATCATGTTTGATTCCCTGCTAGTAGAAGTGGGATCTACAGATATCATCTATTGCTCAAATATCAAAGTGCTATTTGCACAACATATGAAGTATCAAAGTCGTGGAAAGGGTGGAAGGGAGATACCACAAAATAGCAAACAGTAATTAATATAAAGTAAAATTAATCACATGGCATGTGTTGCGCGGAATGAATTGAATGTTCGGATAAAACTTGGTCATCATGTATCCATATATATTCATGTTATAATAGACACACTACTGTTTCACATACATCACATCATGATCTATTGATACACAAATAAAAACCTTGTACTACACCTCATGATGAAAATTATGCGCCGCTGAAAACAATTAAAAGAATTAAACGGATCACACCCTTTCTGCTGCTCTCCATGCAAATCTCATACCATAAGGAAATACCCCTAACCTCCAGCCCAGCCATGGAAACCTAGTGTTTGTAATAGCTCAAGTCAATTTGTACACCCATTTTCCTTCCACTCCAGCTCCTCTTCTCATGTCTCCACAATCCCACTATGGAACATAAATCCTACTAAAACTAAACACATCCCTCCTACAACAAACACACTTATCGAAATTATTCATCGCGAGCGTAACGCGACAATCATCGCATAAACTCAAGCAACGACAAGGCCACACAATAACACTCCTAGGCGAACTTTGACACACTACACATTGCGGACCATTTTCACCCATGCCCGATGCACCTTGCATCCAAGAAGCAGGTTCTTCTGTAGCTTTTTGATAGTTGCGTTTTGAGATGATGAGGTGTTCGAGGATTTGCGCTTCTTCGTCGGGAGAAAGTTTTCCGGATGGATCAGAAGAGATGAAGTTTGGGGGGCGTTGAAGGGTGGATGTTAAGACGCGGGCACGTTCTCTTTGGATCATATCACGATAACGGGAACGAGTTAGGATTTTGTCACTTGTGAGATGATGGGCGAGTGCTTGTGCCTCGGCTCGGTCTTCAGGGGTTCGAGGATGTAAGAGTTGAGCTAAGTCTGTTGAGGATAAGGGTGTGTCGATAAATGGACTAGATTCTCGCGACGGCTGAGGTGATCGCTGTGTAGGAGTTCTTTGACCATCTGTAATGGCATCGTCCGACTCCCAATCTGTATCATTTTCTGTCGAATAGGATATCACACTGGTCATGTCGTCTTCGATATCTTTTCTCTCGGGAGTGAATGTTCCGCTGTTATCGTCACTTCCCCACCAACCGCCATTAAGCCACCATTGATAAAGGCTCGAGTCTAACTCAGCCTCCCTATGTCGATTCGAATATTCTTGATCAGTCTTGAGTCGCCGTCTCATTTCAACCTCTACGTCCACATGCTCATCTTTGGGTAAAGTTAATTCTCCATCGATATTGAGTAGCCAGAAGTTAAGTGTATCTGGATCGTTTGCTCGTACAGCTGTGTTCAAAGACTCTCTCTTCGTTTGCCTTACGAGCCAAAGAAGCCATCGTGGACGACTTTGAATACGAAGCCAACTCATAAACATCAAGACACATGTTGCCCACCTAAAACCCACGAGTTAGTAGCTGTCAGTACCGGTAAAATTATGATTTGCGCTTTATGGGTAAATAAATCTGAGCTCCAATATTGGAAACAGCTGAAGAAATATGTTTTGAAAATGAAGTATTCGGTGCAAATTCCCAATGTCAACCATCCAAAGACGAAGAATTTCGAGAATCACGAAGGAGAATATTGTACTTACCAGCTGAGGACTAATCTATTAATACCAATGAAGAATTCTAAGGCCATCACCCAACGTCCACTACGCTCTGTAGCACCGACACCATCTCGTATTGCTCGTCCCTGTCCTTGGGATTTTGTATTTTTCTGTGCAGTCATTTCGCGTGAATAGGGACTGTGAGATAGATTTCTCTGATTTGTAGCCGCCACGAGACCAATATTTTGAGGCATATGATCATCTATAGCAAGTTCAGATTCATGTGCTCTAAAACTTGGACCGAGCCATAGAGCTCCAGTCTCTTCAATCTCACGTAGACGATCATCTTCAAGCCAGGTATTGGGTTTGAGGTTTACTCCTCGACTCTCATTCAGGTAAACAGCCTCACTCGCCATAGTCATAACAGCAAAGCCTGTCCTGAGTAAGGCGGTATAGAAGTCCATGTGCATCGTAATCCGAATACTTGATAGGGGAACATTTGCTTGCATGTTATGATGTGCTTTAACCAGTCTTTGCGAGAAGGATAATCGAGGTCGGGTATTTGGTAGGTTTCGTCTGACTGGAGTATTGGGCTCATCAATACCACCAGGAGGTGCCAGTGTAGACAAAATCAACGCAACGCCATATATGATTGAACATATAATGATACCGCACAGAACGAGGACGTGAGGGATAAATCCAACTATACAGACCGTGGGAAATCTCAATAATCCTTGACTAGAAAAATCTTCGAAAGAGAATGACAAGAGGCTCCATATTATGACAGACATGAATGAAATGCCCCAAAATCCAGTGTTAAGCAACCGGAACCTTCCTTGAACGTCGAATATTCCCAGGATATGACTACTCAAGTGATTCATGACTGAGAGAAATCCAACTAGTAGAACCTCTGGTGTGGTGTTTATCTTCTTCATAATCATGGAGCGTGTGATAGCAACTTGAGTGGGTTCAGCGTTTGCGTCGTCTTCCGAGGAAATATTAACCTTGCTAAACCCAACAATTTGAGCACTAACCGCAGCATCAGCCTCAGCAAATGCTAATGAGTGTTCGAAGAGTGTCATTCCAGTTTCGGCTGCGACCTGACGACCTGATTTTTGTTAGGAGACACACTTACAAGTACATTCAAGCTATTACAGGGAGTGATAAAGATCAAGAAGTAGAAACTCCTAGCACTACCCTGAGCATGCAAGTAAAAAATCTTGGAAGCTATATGGGGTAGACTTACCTTGAACAGCACAAGAGACTGTTTCGACAAATTGACTGAAGCTGAAAGACTTGAATAAAGGCCATAGAAGTGATAAAGATCCGGAAAGATTATATGTGGCGGGAATGCTCTCTTCAGACTTCGTCTCATTCACCGCAATATAATGATTAGGAATCATACTGATTGCCAGACATGAGTCCGAATCCTTAGCACCAAATAGAAGGGCTTGACTGAACGTATGCAGAGGGCCTCCATTCTGAGTGAACAAAAGGCTGTGAGATTTTGATGAGTTACCCCACCGTAGGTAACCAAAATCAGGGGACGTCTGGCATTGCATTGATTGTAGCAGCCACCTGGCTTGAACAAGAAGTAGGAGTATTGGTATTATCCGTAATAGGAAGCGTGGTTTCCAAGTAAATTCGAGCGGCCTTCTTGTGCTGGCCATTATATGCGTGCGATTTAAAACGACGGCCATCACTATGCATCCCAGCGCCCATTTGCTTGTGGCATAAGCAAATAGACCTCCCAGACTTCGCGCACTCTCCAAAGAGAACTTTGAGCTTTCCATAATATTCTCTTCCGTGAATGTTGCTGAGCCGGTCTCTACAGCCTGTCCTATGCCCGCAACTGCTGCAGCGGTTATTGTTTCCGCAGGATCAGGTATGCCAACGCCAGTAGCTTCTGGAATTATTCGCCCCCCCATCCTTATACCCAATATATTATCAACGGTTTCGGAAACTGTAAGAAAGGAACCAAGTTTCATCACCATTCGCGGTCCTGCCAAAGCGAGATCTCTTGCGGATGGCACATATTGTGTAACATTTACCGCGGTCCAATTCGTCCATGAAGCAATGTCGAATTTTGTGCCATTATCGAGCATCGCTGGAGTGGCCATGTTAAGCTAAGATCGAATCAAACGCAAGCGGGAGTTGTTCACAAAGAGATAACTAGTCGATGTCTATTGGTCTCACCATACCATCAGAAAATTAAAAATAAAGAGCATCTTCCAGTATGAACAAGGCTGAGTGAAAAAGATAACTGAAACAGCACCAGTCAATAATATTTTATGTCGGAAGGAGGGATCCAAACATGGTTCCTGAAGTTTGTTATCTTGATGTGACTTCAGATGTTGTGAATGACCGGAGGATAGAGTTATTCCGACCGAGAACAATTCTAGAATGCAGTGGGACGGCATTAGTAGTGGTTTCACAGAGTTTGCTTTGTTCAAATCCACACGTGATGGGCACTCATCCTGTATCCATACAGATGGGATGCTCCAATCTTGGAAAGGATGCCGTTAATGGTAAAGCTCTTTGTAGGAATATTCAACTCATCAAATGTTAGTTGCTCTTCAGCTTAATCATAGATATATCAATATTGAGATTGCACCGGAGCATGAGTTGGATTTGATGGTTGTTCAAAGGCTTATTTTCTATTCATAATTCTGTGTCGATATGGCAAATCCCTCCAATCCATATGGGTATATCACATGCCACCCCATTCAATACAAAACGTTCTTACTCCGTCATCCTTCTCTTCAATTGACTTCTGGAGATTTTCACCACCGATCAAGAAACCCTTCTTGACACCAGTCCCTAACCTACCACCTCCGACAATATCCAGCAAGCGAATCTCTTCGTTCCATCCATAGCCAGTAGCTATGAAGTGACTATGAAAGCGGAGAGGATCTCCTGGATACACAGTATAATCGCATCCGAATCGGAGGCCAGGTGTCATGAAGTAGTCACGAGAGTGCAAGTGCGCAAACAAGGGATAAGATGAAGGAACGGAAGGATCTAAACTTGATGGAAAGTCTTGGGATGAAGAGGATGAATGATATGAAACAGTTGGTGTGATGCCCCAAAGTTTTGTGGATGGAGATGCCGCAGAGGATGCTCTAGAGGTAGGGCGTTCATCATCGAACAAAGAATCTGGTTCAATGGAAATAGAATCTTTGGGCTCGTTACTCTTTCGGGGGGTACCTGGTAATGATTCACTTCCACCTTTCAGAGCTTTTTTTGCTAGGGCATTTTCAGTCCGCTTTCTGGCCTCGGTATCTGCAGCTCTCTTTGCTTTTAATGCCTCCGTTTTGAGGGACTCCAAGTATTTTTTTCTGTCTGATCCCTCTAGCGAACCAAAGTGTTGCTTCTGCCAGGGAGTTTCCTCAACAATATATGCAATCTTCTTATCGACGAGGACTTTGGCCTCTTCTGGTAGTAACTCAACGGGTAGGCCAAGAAATAAGTTCTGTTGTGGAATCTGCGGGATGGTACCAGTCAAAACACCGCAAATATGGTAAGTCCTGCGAAGGTGAGTCACGACATCTATGTCGAATAGCAAATATCGGCCAGCAATGAATGATATCGCAATAGGCTCTAATACGGCGGGTGGAGACATTTTAGATCCGACTCCAAAAGTATCTAAACTATATATTACTTTACACCGTTAGCAGTGATTCTGATGTCAACTGGCAGAATATACAATGATAAAATTGAGGCTCGATGAATCATGAATTAAAACATATTTTAAGACATCATGTCCAGATAAATCTGGTTGTCAGGGGATTGACAGATCGGTTTTGTAATCATATCGAAGGGATTTAAATGAAGAAATTGACTAGATATTGACTTACCAAAGGTTGATGAATTATCATTGGAGTTTCAATTGAAAGTTATCGAATTGTAGAAAAGTTGTTGAAGCTTGAAGAATTGGAAAATACTTTTCTTTGTGCGAAAGAATGAGAAAAGAGCTTCTCACTAGCTCATGCGCTAGCTTAGGTAATCGAACTAAGCTTTAATGGTGATAGTTCGGGGGTGAAAAAGGTGCATGCATCGAAGAATCTCGATCCCTTGTTTCCAACTCCTTAATTCTTATCTAAGTTCTAAAGACCTAAAGACTAACTTAACATAAATGTTCCCAGCGTTACTCCGTGCTCAAATAAATATCAACTTCTTAAAACCCTTTGCAATATGTCTGACATGGATATATTTCTAGGTATCTACCTCAACTGGGTACTAGGTACCACGTAGGGAGTAGTGATAAGTTGAAGCAGCCATAAACATTTTCTGTAGATGCGATTAAGCTCAACATCGGCGTCTAATCGCTTAATAAATAAATTACTGTATGTATATATATATGGCTTGTTTGATGTTTCAGACTTTATTTAATCTGCACCACCCGCTAAATAAGTACTCCATAGGACAGAGTGAATATTGATGCCTTTTTGCTTGTTCTAAGGTATATCCTTTTACTTCGGTGATATTTTTATCCCCACACAAAGAAGACTTGAAGAAAGTTAGAATGAATTACAAATTAAAAGATTGTTTTAAGTTCAATTGTGTTTGTTGTATTGAAGCCCCTGTAACTTTCAAGGTAGAGAGTACTCCGTACAGTACGGAGTAGTTATGGATGAGGATCTTTTTTCAGTTTGAGCAAGCCCAACTCAAGGAACACGAATCCACTCGGCAATTTCCCCTGCTCATCATACTCATTCTTTGAATTAAACTATTCCAATATCCATTTCTATAACTTTCAATTCTCGACAATCAACGTCAAACATTGTCAATTCGGCCATCTGGGTTCAGTGTAACTCTCTTGAATGTTACCCTCTTATGCATCTGTATCCTCACCCAAGATGATGCCCAGGCATCAAGCAACCGCATATTCGAATGGATATCCTCGGAAGAGCGATCCATATTCTAAGAGCGACACATATTCCATATCACCACATAGGTTCGTGTGAATCGAATTGATTGTTCCACTTGTCGCGACAATTCCGTTCTATGTAATTTACTGACACGCCTTGTTTCTAATGTAGATTTCAACCAAGGACGTCACCCCCAGCGCTGCGCCGTCGAAGGCAGCTCCTCGTTCGTTTGACTCTTGTCTTAGTATTCGCATTAGCAGTAGGATTATTTATATGGCCCGGTGCCGCTGTCCTTCCAGTATTATCTTTTGGTTTCATCTCTTCCGGAGACGACTTTCAACTCGAAACTGTTCGATATTACGATCTCTCAAATGTACAAGGGACTGCTAGAGGTTGGGAAAGAGAGGAGCGAATCTTGCTTTGCGCCCCCCTTCGAGATGCCGAACCCCATCTACCAATGTTTTTCGGGCATCTTCGTAACTTTACATACCCACATCATCTTATAGATCTCGCATTTTTAGTTTCCGATTCCAAGGACAATACCCTACCTCTACTCTCCCAACTTTTGGAGCAATTACAAGCCGATCAGGACCCTAAACAACCATATGGCGAAATATCTATCATCGAAAAGGATTTTGGTCAAAAGGTCAACCAGGATGTAGAAAGTCGTCATGGTTTTGCTGCCCAAGCAAGCCGTAGAAAATTGATGGCACAAGCTAGAAATTGGCTACTAAGCGCTGCATTACGTCCTTATCACAGCTGGGTCTACTGGAGAGATGTTGATGTCGAGACCGCACCATTTACAATTCTAGAAGATCTTATGCGCCACAATAAGGATGTCATTGTACCTAGTGAGTGACGGAGAACAGTTTCTATCACTACTTGCTAATAAATCTCAGATGTTTGGCGACCATTGCCAGATTGGCTTGGAGGGGAGCAACCTTATGACCTGAACTCATGGCAAGAGTCCGAAACTGCCTTGGCCTTAGCTGATACTCTTGACGAGGATGCAGTTATTGTCGAGGGATATGCGGAATATGCAACATGGCGCCCTCATTTGGCATACTTGAGAGATCCATACGGTGACCCTGACATGGAAATGGATATTGATGGTGTTGGCGGTGTTAGTATTTTAGCCAAGGCCAAAGTTTTCAGATCTGGTGTCCATTTCCCTGCGTTTAGTTTTGAAAAGCATGCCGAAACCGAAGGATTTGGAAAGGTTCGAAAACCATTTGACTCTTCCATTTTGCAGATGCTAACCCAAGGAACAGATGGCAAAGCGAATGAAATTCTCTGTCGTTGGTTTACCTCATTACACCATTTGGCATTTGTACGAGCCAAGTGTTGATGATATTCGTCACATGGAGGTCAGTGAAGTCATATTTGGCTTTTAACAACCACTAATAATTTGTAGGAAATGGAACAAGAGCGTATTGCTCGCGAGAACGAAGAAAAGGAGAAAGATGAACGTACGAAGAAGATGAAGGATCAGTTTGATGACCCAAGTCCACAATGGGAGAAGGATAAGAACGTTATCGCAGATGAGGCTTTGAAAGAGAAGAAGGAGAGCGAAAAAGCTGAAGCTAAAGCCAAAGAAGACGATGGTGCTGAAAAGGCTCCTGGTTCCAAGGCCGAAGAACACAAGGTAAGGATGTGATATAATCCAATTATCAATATAATTGCTAACTGATTTAGGTACAATAAAGGGATTGATCGAGGGGCGTAACAAGGAAACTTAGGTAATTGAGTGACACACATAGGCTCTTAACTGCGCCAGTGTTGATGAGACTACGAGAATATTCATAAAAATTTCACAACTTGACGAATTATTTCTATCTCATCAATTGAGAGAGAAAATGGCATTCTCGAGCCTGAGTCGTAAATACGGAAATGGCCTTACTCGTACAGCACTTTAGTGTTAAGGGGTGCAATGTAATCTAGGTTGGAGTTCTTGTAAAAACACACACAGCAGTACTATAGAATTAAATGATTGATTGAACGAACAGTAATCCTGAGATTATCGAACTGCTTTGTATTAGATTTCGCTACGAACCTTTACTTTGAATTTTGGTGAATTTGTTCATCGGTCATATCAAAGAACACAGTTTGCTACCTAGGTATCCGTATTTATCGACATCTGTGCTCTTCGAATTTATATAGCCTGCCATGGCATCGTACACAAAGGTTATTCATATTAAGTCTAGTTAATATATTTGTATTTGTATAATATTTACAAATAGTCCTATTATTCTTTGCGACTAGATCTTTTCAAAGAGGATTCTCTGCATATCGCTTAGAATTTACGGCACGGGCGTGTGGTTTATATTCGCAGATAGTCCTTATGCTGCTGTGCTCAGTGGGTAGTCGACATACAACATGAGCAACAATGCCCCAACACAAGATATAGCTTCAGCTACCTTTCCCATACGTTGTTCGACATCCTCCTCAGCTTTGCGCCAAAGCATTGATAGCGTCTCCTCCAAACGACTTAATGGCAATATGTCCTCAAATACGAGTATGGTTTCTGTAGCTGTCGACCCTGTGGCCCTCATCACTACAGAATGTATTACCGTTACTTCTGCTATGCGGAAGCATGCCCGGTGGGCGCATTCGTCGGTTTCTTCTATATTGGGTGGTAGCTCAAGTCCGTTAAGCTCGGGGTTTCAAAGTTCAAGACCTTCTACACCACGAGATGACAATGGACCTCGCAGAGCGCCAAAGGGTTCGACGGTTTCAGAGGGAAACGATGATGCAGGTTTGGCAAACAGATGGGGCTTAAGGGGGAAGAAAGGGAAGAGCATGCAAGACAATCCCCTGATGGCTGGGTTTGGGCGCCTTAGACGGGAATTGACTGGATGCAAAGGTAGGCCAACATAAATCACTTACGGGCTAGGCACAACTGATTTTATATTCTTCTACCATTAGATATACACACATTCGATACCCCATCTTTACTTCATCCTTTTCTCCAAGTAATCGAAGCTCCCGCAACCACTGCGCCGATTACATCTTTGGCCCTAGTTGCCATCACAAAGTTCTTCTCGTACAATTTAATTAGTCCAAGCTCCCCTCGACTTTCGCAAGCAATGCAGTCTTTATCTGCCGCAATGACACACTGCCGATTCGAAGCTAGCGATACAGTCGCTGATGAGTTGGTGTTCCTACGGATATTAAAACTCATGGAAGGAATGTTGTCTGGCCCCGGTGGAGATTTATTAAGTGACGGGAGTGTTTGCGAAATGATGGAGACGGGCTTAAGCATGTGTTGTCAACCAAAGCTATCGGAATTAGTTCGTCGGTCTGCCGAAATGTCTATGGTGAAGATGTGTCAGATCATATTCGAGAGATTGAAGCATCTAGAAATTGAGGCTGGGGATAATCTGGGAGCTTTAGATGAGAAGACAAAGGAAGATATGGACACTGTCAAAATGGCTCCTTCAGCGGCTGGTACAGATGCTATCACGAAATTGGCCGCACCTGTTGTTGAATCACGGCCATCTTCTTCAAGCTTTGACACATCACGCCCAGCGTCTGCTATGGAGAAGCTATCTCTCATAGAAAATTCATCCGAGGGTGGGACTGCGGCTCCGGCGTCAGAGGCTTCAGATGACTCCCCAAGCAAGCCTTATTCTCTTCCGTCTATATGTGAGCTATTTCGGGCTTTGATAGACTTGCTAGATCCTCATGATCGCAAACATGCCGATGTTCTGAGGGTTATGGCTCTTCGCATAATAAATGTGGCTCTAGAGGTAGCTGGCCCCTCCATTGCCAAGCATCCAGCTTTAGCGACTCTTGCCGAAGACCGTTTATGTCGATATATTTTCCAATTAGTTCGATCGGACAACATGGCTATCTTACAGGAGTCTCTCATTGTTGCTGGTACTCTGCTCGCGACTTGTAGAGGAGTATTAAAGTTGCAGCAAGAGCTCTTTCTTTCTTATCTGGTTGCATGCTTGCATCCTCGTGTAGAAATACCTCGAGAAAAAGGAATCGATCCCTCTCTTTATGCAGGAGTACCACAAGCTCCAAAATTGGTGAAGCCTCCACCCGTGCCTGTAAAAGATCGCCGGGCATTAGGATTAGAAGGTGGATCGCGCAAGCCGGACGCACGTGAAGCAATGGTGGAAAGTGTCGGGGCTCTTGCGCGGATACCAAGCTATATGGTTGAACTTTATGTCAATTATGATTGCGAGGTTGACCGAAGTGACATCTGTGAGGATATGGTTGGACTTCTGTCTCGTAATGCGATACCGGACTCGGCTACTTGGAGCACGACAAGTGTCCCACCGCTTTGTCTCGATGCCCTTCTAGGTTATGTCCAGTTCATTGCGGATAGACTTAATGATGAGCCAAAACGTGATGGCTACCCTGATCAAGCAACACTAAGTGAGCAGAAGCGAAGGAAGAAGATCATCATTCAAGGAACCATGAAGTTCAATGAGAATGCAAAAGCCGGAATTGCATTTTTGGCGTCACAAGGTATCATAGGTGACCCCAAAGATGCAAAGACCGTCGCAAACTTTCTCAAGGGCACCTCTCGAGTCGACAAAAAGCAGTTGGGGGAATTCATATCCAAAAGAGGAAATGAACCCATTTTAGAAGCTTTGATGGATTCGTTTGATTTTGAGAATAAAAGAGTGGATGAGGCGTTACGCGAACTCCTTGAGACCTTCAGATTACCTGGAGAATCCGCTTTAATTGAACGAATCGTCACTACCTTCGCGGAGAACTATTGTTCAGGTACTATGCCTGAAGGCATCGCAGATAAAGATTCTGTATATGTTTTGACTTATGCTATCATCATGTTAAATACGGATCAACATAACCCGAACATGAAGGGTAAACGCATGGAGCTCGAAAACTTTGCACGAAATCTACGTGGAGTAAATGGCGGGAAGGATTTTGCACCACAATATCTTCAAGACATTTACGAATCTATTAAATCGAACGAAATCATCTTGCCCGATGAGCATGACAACAAGCATGCTTTTGACTATGCTTGGAAGGAATTATTACTTAAAAGCGCTTCCGCAGGTGACCTCACCATCTGCGACACTAACATCTTCGACGCAGATATGTTCGCAGCTACATGGAAACCTGTGGTTGCCACACTATCCTATGTCTTTATGTCGGCTACTGATGATGCCGTGTTTGAAAGAGTTATCACAGGATTCGATCAATGTGTTCGTATTGCGGCGAAATGTGGTCTAACTGAGGTTATCGACCAAGTCGTTTATTGTTTGGGTTACATCACTACTCTTGCGACAGAAGTCCCATCCAGCACCACACTCAATACCGAGATACAGGTTGGGGAGAATAGTGTCATGGTTAGTGAACTTGCGGTTAAGTTTGGCAGAGATGTCAAGGCTCAACTCGCCACTGTTGTTCTTTTCCGTGTCGTGCTAGGTAGTGAAAATGTGATAGGAGAAAGTTGGAAGCATGTGAGTTCATCAATAGTCAGACAATGTCTGCTTTTTACTAATCACATACACAGATTTCTAGGATTTGGTTGAACTTATTTGTTAATTCTTTGATACCCCCTTTCTTTGCTACATCAAATAGCATGGAGATCGCCCCGATCCCATTACAAACTCCCTCCCAAGTTATTGATCGTGGGACAAAACCTAGTGACACTGGTCTTTTCTCCGCTTTTACATCATACATCTCTAGCTATGCTGCAGATGATCCTCCAGAGCCATCGGACGAAGAGCTCGAAAGTACTTTATGCACAGTCGATTGTGTGAATGCTTGCTTCATGGGCGACGTCTTTGCCAATGTAGTGTAAGTGTGTCTATTTATGGCCGTAGACTTGATTACTAACGTGGTTAGAAACATGCCTATCGATTCCTTACGACCTCTAATAGAGGCATTGATATCTCAATTGCCAGATGACCCTTCATCGGTCGTTATAAGCGTGAAATCAGAAGTAGATCCACCGTCAAGTCCTATGAACGGCGTCAATGGTGTATCTTCCGGCCCTGTATATGATCCGTCAATGGTTTATATATTAGAGCTATGCACTGTACTCGCAATTCGAGACAATGAAACTATCGATGCATTTGGACCAGATGTTGCCGAGGCTTTGCAAAATGTTATAAGGAATTCTGCTAGCTGGCATCCTTTGATGGTGTCTAGAACTATATTCTATCTACTCCACCTTCTACACGCAAGCTATGTTAGTACATTCTATCTAATTCGATCGACGGAAGCTAACATGTCTAGGAACAATCATATATCCGTGTCCCCGTGGTGCTTCACGCCATCTCAAGTTTCAAAAAGGATTTATTCGAGAAATCTGCTACACTTGTACTTCAAGGTTTAACTCAATGCATAAAGGAACCCGGTCCTTTACGAAATGAAATCATGACTTCTCCTGATTTCTGGGTAATTCTAAAAAATCTCGCAACTAGTCCTTCGTCCGCATCGGCTGTGTTTGAAATAATCGAGGGAGTTGCTATAGGCTCACCTCCAACGATAATGGCTGATAATTATGAATCAGCTGTGAAGTTGCTCAACGATTTTGCTATCGCTGGCAGTGTAGGCTCCACTGTGGAGCAAAAGCAGGATAAACGTTCACGAAGAGGACAACAAGTCAAACAGCCAAAGCCACAGGTGGTTGATGCGGTTGTGGCTAGAGGAGTCAAGGCAGTTACAATGATATTTTCTTTGACATCTCGAATTCCAGTCTTGATGGAACAATCACATCTTGAGAGCAAAAAAGGTATGTCTGGATTCATTTTATCACAGTAATCTCCAATACTGACTTACTTCAGCTTGGGCAGCTTATTGGTCACCAATATTCATTGCTTTAACGACACAGTGTACCAACCCTTGTCGCGAAATTCGTCATGAAGCATTCTCCTCACTACAACGTTCCTTATTATCACCAGAATTAACATCGGGCGATCATGAAGAATGGACCGCTATATTCGACGAGGTTCTCTTTCCCCTCATAACTAGATTATTAAAGCCTGAGGTCTACTCATCAGATCCCATCGGCATGAGTGAAACTCGTGTACAAGCCGCCACACTTCTTTGTAGAATTTTCCTACACTATTTGGTTCTGCTATCGAAATGGGACGGCATGTTAGATCTTTGGCTTAAGATCCTGGATATCATGGATCGTTTGATGAATAGTGGGCAGGGTGATAGTTTGGTATGTTTACGCAAATCATGAACAAATGCATTTAAACCGATTACTAACAAATGAAATAGGAAGAAGCAGTACCAGAAAGTTTGAAGAATGTCCTGTTGGTAATGTCCAGCAGTGGGTATTTGGTACCTCGCAGTCAAGATGAGGCTCAAGAGAAATTATGGACGGAAACATGGAAGAGAATTGATAGGTTCTTGCCAGATTTGAGAAAGGAAATTGACTTAGAGGGGCCAGGTGTCGAGGAAAATGTGAAGGGAAAGGAAAATGAAGAGTTATCGAATGTTAAAAATGATGCTGAAGCAGGAGTTGGACAGGGAAAAGCTGAGTTCAAGGTCCAATTGTGAGGGAGGCAAGGGAAGAGGAAGGATTGTATTATTATCAAGCTGTGGGACTTGCAATTAAGTTACACAAAAGACAGCTGGGAATAGGGAGTTTGGATGAATTTGTTGATGTGAGGGAGGGGTTTTTTGGCCAAAAAAAAACGAGTTCTGCTAAGTGAGGCAAATTAAAAAGGAGATGAGATTTGGGAATGGGGAATGCGAGGTGGAAGGAAGGAATCAATGGAGGATGGAGGATCTACATGCAAATGTGATGTGTGATTTGGTTCTATGAGAAGTGAGGGGTTGGAGATGAGAGATGAGAGATTTATAAGAGGTTGCGAGGAAGGGGTAGATAAATTGAGATGAGCTGTTGGTACACTTTGTATAGCGAGACAGATAGGGAGTTGAGGGATTATATTAAAATTAATAGAAATATTTTAAGTATTTCATGTTGTACGGGCATGTATATGATCTAGTTATAAGTGTCAAAATTAGAGCACTAGAAAAATAGTAGGACCTCATCAAGGTAGAAATTTGAGAATATAAGTGGTATAACATCAGTTGCACTTACTTGAGAGAAGTTAAATCACTGATCTGATAAGAGGGAGGAACTCGGTTAACCCAAGTACATATGACAACAATCCATAGACGATAAAAAAGGAGGTATCAACTTCCACTCATGGTTTTTCTGCAAAACAACACGATGTGCTCAATCGATATCGGGTCCATGAGTGTCAACGTTTTATATCAAATTGTTTGTGATACATTGATATTGTGGAGTATTACATGGGGTTATGGGTTCGTGTTTTTGATTGAAAGACTGGAAAGAGATGGTGAATAGGATAGGTGGTGAGATGTAAGTGAAGAGGGGTGGATATGTATAGGTATGAGAATTATATTGGTGATGTTCATTCATTAGCTTAGTATTGGTAATGACAGTGGCACGGAGAGCAGCTTCTCATATGTGTCTGATTATCATACCAGTAAGCGTACCATTAGCACAAGCTAACTTTTGATTGCCGATAATCCTGGTTGTGTTGTGTTCTGTTGCATATCTGCACAGGGATATTTTGATACTAGCAGTGTAGTCTACGATCGATCCACGACCGTTTCAAAGCCCCATTCATAGCTTCCAATTAGATCTTATGGGTAAACGTATAATCTTTGTTTGGTTCCTACAGTTGTAGGATCAAACTTTAGACAGCTATTAGTCTTGGTGGCCCGAACTAAATTGACACCGCTCACACACTGCTCTTCATCATACGCGCTAAGTCTTTCTATTACTAAGTCTCTGAGGTTTTGTTGCACCTCTGTGCAAGGATTGTGGTCTTACTACTGTAATACTCCTACCTAGATTCAGGAAGGTGAAGGATGGAACTCGTGCAGTCGATGATATTAGGAGATATAGGCATATTCAAACATCTGATCAAGAAACTCCCACCAATTATGTGACCTCATTGAGAATATGAGGATTATGTTGCATGTCTGTACAGGAGTACATATTTTAGAGCTCTTCCGGCAAGTTTAGATTCTGTAGTGAAGTCGGGAAGAGTATTTAGCGTGGTGGAAATCTTCACCCTTACTAAAACTAATGCGTGCTTTCTTTCGATGTCTAATTACATATATAGAGGAAGTGACCAAGTGAAAATCACCTCGTCTGAGCCTCCAACCAGGGAAATGTCTTTTAGACCTAGATCAGAAATGAATGATCTATGAATCGCGTATTTTTAAAAAAACGATCTGAGGATATTTCATATTTGATCAATTGATACTACTTAAGTTTGTCAAGGTTCAATATTGGCTAGTTGATAAAGTGAACACTCTACCGCCTCCATCACCTCCTAACTCTGTCGGAAGCTTCTAGGTCAACCATGTTGCATACAATACGCCACAACTGTCTAGATAGTCAGGTCTGCAGTATATATGTCCTGTGGCAATTTCCATTATTTTACCATCCTTTCCATGCGCTTTCTTGATAATTGTGGCCCATGGCACGCTCATTAAACATAGAGGAGGTTGAACTTCATGAGAAACAATTTATAATGAGACGTGTTTCAAGTCTTTCAATATGCAGGTTGCATTAGTAAATAGAGGTATCACTTGGTTGGAGGTATTACCCAAAGGGTTTGATCTATTAAGTATTTCGGGTGGAAGAATCCAAACTTCCATTTTACTCTCGACTCTATACTTCAGTGGTAAGCTAGTCTAGATAATGTTGAAAAGACCGTTAGAATTTTGTTGCAACTACAACAGGTACAATGAAGGTAATGAAATGATCAATGAATGACCCCCCAGCAGCCTCTGATATTAGCAAGTTTATTCATAGGCCATGACTTTACCACTGTCCACAATTCGCGTTTCGGCTTTTAGTTGAGGCGGTAGCCTATTTCAATTAGCTAGGTAAGATATCGCAATAGGGAATGTGACATTTTTTGCGGAATGGAGAGTAGGAGTACTTCGCGCCGGGATCTGCACTGCACTACAGTACTGAAACTATACTTTCAAACGGTAGCAGCTGACCTACTACCAGCAAAAGAACTTGAGAGTTATATATTCGAGATGCTCAAGACGATATCCATGGTTTGCCAAAGCTTCATCTTCGTATGGAATAAGAGTTTACAGATGAGTCTTGCCCTCGGAGGCCAGTCCTTGAAGAACTTGTCTCCATCTATCTCAAAAACTGTGCAGAAGATCTACAACAAAAATCTACTTAAGCCCACCTACCCCCAGAACTCCATCGGAGCTTTCGTTGTATATGCCCTCTCATGGGATGGGATTGCCACCTACAAAGTCGCCATCTCGTGGCAGCTTCCATCTCATCTCATCTGATATAGAGATGTAGTAAAGCTTCCTTGATCACCAAATTCAATCTAAGGTACTCGCATCTCATATTAAAATATCTATATAATTGATAGATCCAAATATACAGGGGAAAGGTTTTGTTTCATAGCTATATTTGATTTTCATTGGTTCACCCAAGTCTTGGATTCTTCCTCGATAGGCATACTGTTGTAGCTATACTCTGGCTCTATAGCACTCGCTGGCAGGTATATGTTGAGAACCAGACTTCAAGATTTCAATGAAAGTTTCAAACCAAAATTCATAATGTTATGTTTTTATATCACGCTTTAACCTGCAATAACAGAGAACGAACCTTTAAGATCATACCAGTGTAGTCGATGGGTGGTGGGTTAGGTGCAGCTAGTTGCGGGTATGGGCAGGATGGCTTCGAAATTTCGCTTAATCATCAATTATAAGTTGGGTATAGGTTTTAGAAATGAAGTCATTCTCAGATTTCTAGAATTTGAAGCTATCCCTAAAAAAAGTGCGGTTAAACATTGTTTCTTGTAGGTTTTGATAGTATTTTTTTTTTTTTTAATTTATCAATGGACAGTTAATTATTGGGTTAAAAATTCGTCAATCGATTATATACGGTTTAGGTTGGGTTTTCCAAAAAGGTACGGTTAACCACTCATCAACTTTACTGGACCATACCATAGCGAAAACAACATGGAATATGTGATTGAAGCTAGAGTAGCTGTACAATGTAGCCATATTCAGGAGCGAGGGATTGAATTTTATTTATTTCGCTAACCCCTCGTAGGCGCTAAAGTGTGCAGTGGGAAAACTAGGTTGCGACACTAAAACGTACGCGAGAAATAGTATGGTGCGGTGGGAAAAGTAGCGCGGCGCTAAATTATACATTGGGGAGAAATCATTCTCGAAAACTACTAGTAGATTCTGCAGTAAATCATCTCCCATTGTATCCTCAGCAATTAAATATGTCACAAAACCTTTTGAATGGGGGGATTCAATGTAAGATACTCCCGTCTGAATGTACAACAGCCGTGATAGGCAATACTTTGTAATTGAAGAGTGTTGCCGTGTCTCTGAAATTCGGAATGCAATTGTAACCTCACCAACTCTTTCTGCCGCCACCCTGTCGCAAAATCTTCGTTTTGGGCCCAGCAGTGGTGCTCTGCCATGCTGTGGCAGCGCCCGTCTTGCTTTGAGGTCATGCCCACGTTGGGTACTTCTTTCTACTCCAACTATGTGTATACACGATTTTCTATCCTGCTATACCTTCATGGCCACGAAACGATGCCACGGCTTGGTAGTCGTACCCTAGTTTGATAAAAATGCTCTTTTCACACCATCTCTTGGTGACCAGTAGCTGAAATCTAGGTCTGGAATCATACTATAGATTATCAAGAAAGGGCTAACCTTTGGCCACAATAGAATAATATATCGAGTCATGAAAACCCAATACAGATATACAATCAAACTTTTAGTCTCACTCCAACCCTAGGTATTCACCCAACTAAACCTCTCTTGCGATCCCACTGATATTCAGCCCTGAAATCTTCAAAAATACACGTAAAAATGACAAGCCAATAAAAAACTTGAATTGGGATTGTAGATGTGCAACCAAAATCCTTCTGGGGGCTGGGCTAGATGAGATTCGCCTTGTAGATTTCACTTATTGATTCTCGCAGTACCGTGACGTCAAGCTCTGTTCACTTGAATAGAGCTACTAGTAAGCGTAAGCTACACAATATGGTGGATCTGGTTTAGTGATGTACAGATAACTAATAAAATCAAGCATTCTTAACAGTAACCTATCGAGGAAGCATCATATTAACATAGGATATATGATATAGGATAGCTTTCAGGAGTCAAAATCTTGATATTCGATGCTAGATCTGTGTGATCTCTTCCAACTGTGCTATACTTTAGATACTGGAGGAAGTTTGGTGAGAAAGGTATCGATCATAAAGCAGAATGAGAACAGCAAAACAGCAAACGTGAAGAAATCGATGCAGAAGTCAAAAGCTGCAGAATTTGGTTGTGACAGACTTGAATATCGAATCATTGAAAATCTAGAGATCGGTAAATAACTAACGATAGGAACAAAAGATGAAATAGGATGGGTGGAGTGGAATTGGGTTGTAGATGACGTTGTTCGTATTTTTTATGTATTAGTACATAACTGTATAATAAAGCTGGCTTGCTCTCTTCAGACTTAAAATCCATGCCACATATTTTCTCTAAGCGCGCCGCCATGCCATATACGTATGAAACGTATTTCCAATCTATATACCTTAACGCCTTGCAAATGCATCGTCTAGTCCAAGATTTATTGATAGCTTGTATAACCATCTACAATGTGTCTCCAATGTGCGATCATTTTCAGTATCCGAACAAATCACTTGCCCTTCTCATAGCATGCGAACAAACTCAATGCGCTCTATGGTTGAGAATTCGTACCACCTACTCCAAACGATTCATCAATCCTTCCCTAACTTTCCTATTGACAACTCCTCCCACACCGAATGCAGGCACAATCCTACATATCCTAGCCGCAGCACTAACTCCCCAATTCTTCTTCACGATGCTCCATCTATCCGCCCAACTAACACCTTGTCCTCTATTATATAAATCCAAGCCCAATAAATGCATAGGCGTACTTATAAGCTGTACGGAAGCCGGTGCCAAAAATTGTGAAATCGTTTGTCCGCTTATCGATTTTTGTATTTCTTCGGACAGACTTTTGTTGATAACTGGACCAAGCATTGGTGGTATATTGAATGAAGCAAAAATCGTGAGACAATCGCGAGCGGTGAAAAGTATATACGAGGGAAAAGGTACAGGTCTTGGTGGACCCGAGGGACCAAACAAACGGGCGAATGTTTGATCTTTGAAAAGGCACAATCCAATATTTGCAGTCGAGCTTGCAACAAATTTCGATGTTCCAGATGTGACTGTAGATGCGGGCTTGTTGTGTACAGTAGATGTAACAGTATCGAGGGCATTTGCTGTCAAGTATGTGCCTCCATATAACATACATATCAAAGCGAAGGGTTTCGAGAAAAGTAGATTATGAGGTCGGAGAACTAAGTTCTTGAGGGATGATCGCAATGAGTCTTTGAGTGTAGCTTGACCTGAAGCATTTTGCATGATAGCTCTGTTACAGTATTAGCATTCGGCGCAAGAATCAGAGAACTGATACTTACTTATCAATGATGGTGATAATTGGCGCAACCATAGTTGCAGCGGAAGCACCAGATACAAGGTCCACACCGAGTCTATACGTCAAGTTCTTTGTATTCCATTCTCGAAGTTCTGATATAGGTTCTGTGAGCTCAGGACTTCTAGTCACAGTCTTTGGATTATCGATCTTCAATGGGGATTTTGGTGACTCCATGTCTTCTGAGTTTTCGGATTTCATAAGGAAAATAACATGAACGATCAATCAATGTTTGTATCAGTGTCTGTATAAACGAATGAATGAGAAGTAGAGAAATCGAAGTATCAATTGGAAATCTCGAATTATGTATAAGAAGCAAACAATTGCTTAGAAGAGACTTATGTGATATAAGATTCTAGTGAACCAAACTTGTATCTCCGCAGATTGAAAGATTCTTGAGCGGAGGCCGAAATCGCAATGAATGAAAAAGCAATTGAAAATAATCTTATCGGTGAAAGCTTTCACAGCGGTAATGATAAGAGACCGAAGCTAACCGCTTTTGTGCAACATGAATTTTGAAGACATCAAACGGGGATTTTCTTTTTATCTCCTGATTTTGATCTCCTACCTTTGATCTCCTACCTTTGATCTCCTACCTTTGATCTCCTACCTTACGTGTCTACTTCTTCTTCTTCAGAAGAAAAAGAGGAACATCGTGTTTAAAAGATGTAGCCCTACCTACCAACATCCTCAAAATGAAACCCTCAGTTTTCTTGTCTAAGCAGCATCACCAAAGGATTGTTCCATCAAGCAAGCAAAACGGAGCTTTAATTGCTGCCGTCCGGGGGAAAGAAGCGGATCCGAAGAAGTGGTAATCTCAGGGTCCATCCCACTGCTGTCAATATGTGCAACCAATCATGCAAACTAGATTAGTACTCCCCTGTTTGCTCGCTTAATGAGCAAATCGTCGTCGCTGTGAAATTTGATCCGCTTACGATGACGAGAATATGTATACATGTTTTAGTTGAAGCGCAAATATGGGACAGCAAGAGTATGATGATTTGTCCGGGCAAGAAAATCAGAGAGTGTGTGATTCTTTACTCGGAAAGGAAGAAGATGGTGCATATCATCTAGAATCTCAGCATGATGAGAAACCATGGATGATGCCGTCTCAACAGGGCCTGCGACAGAAATGGCTCAAAAGATTACTAATGACTGGTTTGCTGACATTTTGGATGTATTGCTTCCTACTACAAGACAAAAGCACATCAGATGAACAGTCCGTACTTGGTAAAGACGGTTGGTCTTGGGAATCGGTAATGATTTCGGCATCGGTCAAATTAGACAGAACTAATAGGACATCATGTTAGATAAAGCCATCCCTGGAACTGATCTGGCATCAATGCCTTGATGAATTTGACTGTGCAAGATTAGAGGTAAGACTACAGCGTGGATCGACTCATAAGCTCATCATTCATTCTGAATATAGGTTCCATTCGATTGGCTAGAGCCTACCAGTTCATCAAAAGTTGTTTTGGCCATATTGAGGAAAAATGCAACATCGAATGTGGATTATAAGGGACCTCTATTCATTAATCCAGGAGGACCGGGTGGATCAGGTGTAGGCACTGTGAAAGATCTTAGGAAGGCCATCCATGTTGCTGTTGGAGCTAACCATGTGAGTCCTGTTCTCAGTGATATTAAGGCTAATATTAAGTTGTTAACGGCCGGAAAAGGATCTTATCGGATTCGACCCTCGAGGAAGTAAGTTATATCATCAATGTGATATTAAGATAATAAATTGACTATATACAAAGTTGGCGCCACCACCCCTTCTGCACATTGTTGGAATGGACCACAGGAAGAAAGAATCTGGGGAATCCAAAGTCTCGGCCTCGTCGACTCACATCCTGGAATGATCTATGACCTTTACGCACATCAGAGTGTCGAGTCTAAAAATTGTGAAGCCACAATTGGTGATTTATCACGATATGTGGGAACAGCTTCTGTAGCAAGGGATATGTTGGAGATACTCAATAAGCTCGGGTATGAAAAGTTGAGATATTGGGGTTTAAGCTATGGGACAGTGATCGGAGGAACTTTTGCGGCAATGTTCCCAGATAAGATTGAGCGATTGGTGAATGACGGTTTGTATTCCAGGCTTTGAACAATGGAAGTCTGGCTAAAATTCTCTTAGGAAACGTCAATTATTCAGAATGGTACAATGGAACCGGAATCCACTATATTGATGATACCGACAAAGTAATGCTTGCGTTCTTTGACCTATGTCACAAGGCTGGTCCAGATAATTGTGCGTTTACGATGCAACGCCAGCAGCAATACAGGAACGGCTCGAAGGTATCTATACCAAACTTCGAAAGTATCCATTACAAGCCTTCCCTACCACACACAACACAATGGAGTTACAGTCCTTGGGGATTACCCGACCAAAAATCATCACATATTCAGAAGTGAAAAATGCAGTAATATACTCGCTATACCAACCTTTGCTCCTCTTTCCTCAATTAGCCAAAGCCTTGGCTGCACTCGAAGCCGATGACGGTGTACCATTCTTAAAAATGGCAATAGCTCATGGGTACATACCATCTAGTTTCAGCTGTGGCTGCGACTCAACTGCATGCGAAGAGAAATCTGGTTGGCCATTAGAAGCAGTTGGAAATGGCGACGCAGCAACATATGTGAAATGTGGAGAAGGCGACTCCGATGTTGATAAAGATAGTCTGGATGTTATGATGAAGTACGAGGAAGAATTGAGGAGGAAAAGTCCATTGTCCGCGTCGGTTATGTTCAATATTCGCCTGTCATGTGCCGGGTGGAAGTCAAGGACGAAATGGAATTTTGTTGGTAAGCTCTCCTTGTTACACCAAGCGTTTTATTTGACCAAACATGCTAATCAGATACATTCCAAAGGACCTTTTGAGCAAAATACCAGTCATCCAATCTTATTCATTGGCAATTCAGCTGACAACATTACACCTTTGGGAAGTGCAATTTACAACTCAAACTTTTTCCCCGGCTCTTCTGTTCTGGTCCAGAATTCCTATGGCGTAAGTTCTCATTATAATATCCCAGAATCCATAGCTTAACAAATCATAGCATACCTCAGCATCCTGCCCGTCAAAATGCACCGCCAAACATCGTCTCGCGTATTTTCAAACCGGTATTCTACCATCAAATGGCACGGTGTGCGAACCTGATGTTATACCATTTGGAATTCCGATCGAGGGAATAGATGCGCGAACCGAAGGAGATAAAGAGTTAGACTGGGCACTGGAAGAACTGCTGAAGTTGTTGTGAATTTTGTATGCTTCCTTCATGCTATCCAAGTTGTATCATGACCCGACGAAAATTATTATTTAATTCATGCTACTCTAATAAACTCCAGCTCCAGAAAAACAGCAGTACCTATCACTCCTCAATCCAGTCTAGTTTAAGCTACAGAACCTCACTTCTATCACGTAAATACTGACCCAAGTTTCCAAGTTTTAAATCCCCAAATTCACTTTGTTTCATTTCACACTGCAGCAAACACAGACCTAACCACAAACCGAATAAAACACCCACGAAAAATAATTAACTTCTACTAACCATCATAACCTATCCAAAATACTTTTGTTGCAAGTCTTATCACCCCTGTCCCTACAAATTATCGTTATTAACCTCCTATATTCGACCTATCGCTAGTGGCATGCCCGGTCCAAATCGTAGCGCTGTTATAGATGACAAAGAAGATTAATTTTAAGTATAAATGCCCTTACAAGTTTGAAAATGTCATACAATCCCTGAGAATGGTTTATCAAACCCTTACAAGCACCCAGTAAACTTTTTGGAGAGTGGTTTAGTCCTACCATCCATCCATCAACCGTTTCTCCTTAGCAACGCACTATCTCCCACCAGCACCAACGGTGCCCATTACTATGAATGCTAAGCTTCAATCCGCGAAATCCCCAGGCTTTGAACGATGCAACTGATGATGAGATTCGAAAATACCCTTCAATAGTAGGGGGGAAAAAGATGACCAATGGTACCTGCTTTTATTTTCATGAGCCGAGAGCTAAAGTTGAAAGCCCCTTAATCTTTCACTACTTTTTAAGACCGCAAACGGAGAACGTGAGGAGATTCATCGAGTCACATACAGGATGATAATGACATACGCAACCTTCAGATAACACTTAGACCATGAGTTTCCTGTAGCAGACTCTTATTAATCCCATACAGCAGCCATCTCTAAATTGAGGATGTGTAGTAGGGTAAAGCACATTCGTTAACTACGGTCTAAAGCTATGCACGACGGAAAATATTCTTGCGATCTACGCATACATAATTAGGGCATAGTGTATTACCACAAGATACTGCACTGCCCATATATTCTTCAATCTTTCATCCTGCAAGCTAATGCTGTGTTATGCCATAAACAAACATCATCAGATATCCATCCTCCCCTAAAATCTACAATCCACAAAGGAAAATTCATCCACAGAGCCTCTCAATCTCAATCTCATCTTTCTATCTCCCATCCTATAACAAATAAAATCTAACATTCCTATTTCCTTCACATTAAACTTGATATCTATTAAGCAGCCTCGGCCATGATCTGTTCACCCTCATCTAACATCTCAGTAATCTTACCCAGATTCTGAATCATGCTACGGCCCTGTCCCACCAACAACAATTTCTCCGCATTAGCCGGCAAACCCAAATAAGTAGGTGGTTCACGCTCGGGTAACTTCTTAACCCAATCTGTAAAATCCTTCATAGTGGTCCCGCTTGGCACGACCAAGCTTCCAGTTTCGGATTCATCACCTGCAACACCTTCAACCAATTTGTGGCCAATATCATAGGCGGCGGGAGTCATGAAAGAGTTAACGAGTTGCGTAAGACGGGAGAAGTCTCCCTCATCATCAATTTTACCACCGTATGTCTCTACAATCAATGTGCGAAGCATATCCCAGGGGAGGTTTTGTGGAGCCACGTTCGATCGTCCCGCAGCGACTATTTCCACCCATGTGTCGATGATGTACGCAGAGCATTCATACTACGATTGGTTAGTATATTTTTCAAAAGATGGGAAATTGGTAATACTTACATCACTGTCATTGAATTCCCAGAAACCTTTCCATCCAAGGCTAGGGGCGTATCGCAAACGTTCTTGTACAACAGCGTGTAAGAATGATAAGAGAAGATACAATCTTATTCTCTCCACGGGAGTTTTAGTACCTCTGGTAGAGAGTGATGCCATGGAATCCTTCATGTTGGCTCTAACACCAGCTGGTTGTTCGTACATCAACACTCTAGATGCTCGCAACAAATTGACAGGGATTTTAGGACTTGATTCCATTGACAAAAACAACCTAAAGTTTGCATGAGGCTTAAGCGAATCCATGCGTTTTTCTAGACTTTGTAGCCAGGTCGGTGCTAAATGAACATTCTTGACGAGAACCCAGGATCCATTGGCAGCTGCATTACTAATAGCCTTATCGGCAGTGGCCAGGCCTTCATTCGAACCCATAGCAATGTTGGTGCACGCGGCTTGTGATCGTTCCACGAGGTTCTCTACCTTGTAACTTGCATCGAAACCAGGGCTCGAGCAAAGCGCAACAGGGCGGCTTGCAGATACTTGCTCGACAATTTGTTTTAGATCCTCAGTGACGTCAAGAAGACTGGAACCAAATACAGCAGTGACAAATCGTTCAGCGGCGGGAACAAATCGATCAAGACGGAAAAGCTTGATAAGTAACAAAGAAATAAGCTCTTGGTCTCTCTTTTCAACATTGTCATCCCAGACTTGAGGAACGAAGTTTTCTGCCAATTCTTCAGATAAGAAACGATCCCAAGCTTCAGAAGAAATGCCTTCAAGTTTGCCCTTGAAAGCGGGAAGTTTGATTGCATGGCCCATGACTTCATCCTTCTTATCACCATCCGTAGATACATCGGTACCCACCACAGATTCATCCAGAATAACATCAATGAGACTCTTATCCATCTTGTACGGAGCTGCTTGGGCGAGAAGCATTGCTAAGGTTATTTTATCTTTCTGTAGCAAACCGAGGGATGTACGCTGATAGGCGGTGACGAACAAATCTTCGACAATTATATCGCGACGTCTATCGTGGTTTGTTTCTGACTCCAGTCGCTTATTGCCCTTCAAGACAGAGTGGAAGATGTCGAGGAAGTACTGTAGAGAGAATTGATAGAAGTGGCTGAGGTAATGTAATTGTTCAAGAACGGCGAAAATGGCACTGCAAGAGCGTGCAATGATATTGTACTGAAGTGTGATCTCATCGACCTCAGCCATTACACCTTCAGTATTACCCATCTTCACCGAGATTTCCGCCGCTTCCTTCTTCAAAGTTTCGAGAGTTTCAATTACGTTGTCATCATCGAGAATGTTACCACGTGATTCGTTCAACGCTTGCAACAAGCGTTTTTCGAGCTGTCTGAGATGGACTTTGAATTCGCCCTGTAATTTGATGAGATTTGAGCGCCTCTCATCCACATCAGGTCGCTCAGATTTGAGGACGTCATTCAGTGACTGTGTTTGTAAACTGCTCTGTGTGACTGTGAAATTGACAAATGTTGTTCGACTGCAAATATCCGGTGCGAATGTTGCAGATGGATCTCTGGTGGAAAGATAGATCTTAAATGCGGGCGAAAAGTCGATTTCTTGCTTACCAAGCTGGATGAGAACACGTCCACCTGTTTTTTGATACTCTTTGTTAAGAACGTGGTTAAGGATTGGGTCCAGGTACTCAGCATCTTGGATGAGAATAGGGTTTCCGAAACGAAGAGAACTTTCTAACTGCTTGGTAAACGAGTCATCCAGGAAACTTGTGACTGTAAGCTTCCTGTCCTTGCTCTGCTTTTGTAAGAATTCTGTGGCACGGCCAGAAGGATCAATAATTAATGGGTATCTATTGAATCGTTTCAATATGATTGCGTTTTCGGTGCAAAGGTCGTCCACTGGCAGAGTATCTTGTTGCCATCCCAGTCGCTCATCGGCACTTGAGAGATATTCAGTGACTGGATTATGTTGTTTGTAACTGACCCCGGACAAATGGAGTTGATGTAACCAGTCTTCCATCATATTCTTTCGGTATTGCTGGTCATAGAGACCACTGTATGCAAGGAAAGCGGCCGCAACAAGGACATCACCCACAAGGGTACTAATTTGCGTCTTGAATGACTTGCTGCCCTCTTCCCAACGTGTTCGTTCAGATGAAAGACTGTCAAGTAGTCGAACACTACGATCAACCTTGAATTGAACCTTTGACATCTCAGACTTGATAGCTTGTGTTTCACTGATAAGAGCTGCATATTCTGTCTTGTAAGTTGCAATACTCTGTTCCAATGTGTTTATAGTGTTCTCAATGGCTTGGGCCTCGGCTTTGGTTTGTAGAGCTTGCTCCTCAAGCAGTCCAACTTCCTCTCTGAGTGGTCCTACACGATCGAGAATCTCAGAATAGTTGACTTGAGCCTGAACCCATTGAACAAGCGGTCCGCAAGCTTTACTGGCACGATTGACCTTTTCGTAAGTAAAGTCATCGTTCGAAAGAAATTCGTTACGCATCTTTATACGAAGATTCTTCGTCATCTGCCTCTCGTTGTCATAATTGACGATGCTAGCAATAAAGTCATCTTTTCTGATGATACCTTGCACTGTCTTCCAACTCTCGATCTTATGACCGAGAAGAGTACAGACAGAGTCGAGAGCGAGTTTGACACCCTGAGGTGGGTTACCCATGGAACGGACCTCAGTCAAATGTTGTCGTTTAATGTTGCTGACACTCTTTTGAGCTTCAATGACAGCAGGCTCAGCATTTGCCAAATCATTGAGTACAACCTCGCGACGTTCAGCGACTTCTTTTTCCTGTATTTCAAGAGCGGCTTGAATTTCGAGTGAAGTTGTCTTACGTTGCTCGGCCTCTCTTTGATCTGCTACCATTCGCTGCAGCTTTTCGTTGGCTTCTGCATCTTTACGCTCCAATTGACCTTTCTTATCTGCCAAGCTGACCCTAAGATCACGTACTTTGTCGACGGTATCTCTGAGCTTTTCCAAACCGACGTTTAAATGTCTTTGCTGCTCCTCCAGGTCATCACGCTTCTCCGTGTAGAGTTTGACGTATTGGGCCACGAAATCCAAGAAGTGTCTAGGTGTGAGGAATGTTACCTTGCCTTGCTGTCTCAACAACTTGACGTTGAAACGCTGTAGTGAGTAATGTATGTATACCATTGAATTGATTATCGTCTCTCTATGGTTTGCTGGAAGGCTAAGATCTCGATATGCCACGGGAATGCTGTCTGGAGCGGTGAAGTTTGGTCGATCGAGGTCAACGGATTGAGTTAATTCTGTGCCTACTTGGAATAATGCTTGATCAGACCAATCTCCAAACCAATTCAGTACGCAACGGTTGAAGAGAGCAGGACTGGTTGCAGCCTTAGAAGATAAGCCGTCTTCAGGAGGGTTCATGGTGAAAACAACATGCAGATTCTTCACAATTTGTCCGGTAAACCATTTGTAGAGTTCTTCCTGTGAATCGAGTAGAAGCCCTTGACGCTGAGCACCTTCTTTGCATGCTGTCATCAACGATGCAAATTCATCGCCTTCGAAAAGACCGGGGACTTCAGCATTTGCCAATAGAGTGTTCATTCTCTCCAAGAAACCGGAGTCCAGAACATTTGATTCGTCCATAATGAAACATATTTTCTCTCCCTTGCAGCCACTTCGACGTAGGACATCACGTAGATCGTCATCAAAGTCTTCGGCGGAATATTTACCATGAACCTTGATTTGAAAGACTCTGAGACCATTCATCCAGGCAACAAATCGAGATAATGTTGTTTTACCACTTCCACTGACTCCAATAAGAATCAAATGACCTTGCGGTTGTCTGAATACACGATCAATACGAAGCACGTGCTCCAGAACATCGTTGAAAAGAACAAGTGGGACATCAACCTCTTCTTCACAGAAAGTCTTCAAACGAGCCTTGACAAAATCTCTCAATTGTTCTCTGTCGACTGGAACATAATTCTTCGAGAGCCAGTTGGAGAATAAAATTGGTCCACCAAGAGCTTTTTCTTCATCGATAGTAGGAAAGAAATCAGTTGCAATGCGATGCACAGCATCATCGGTCCATTTACGCTCATCTTCAGCTACGAGACGATCTTGAAATAATCTCAGAGCTTCATGAGCCCAGATTCTGACCAAACCTTCAATGCTGAGTGTCTCAAGTGGTCGAATGGCTTCATAGATACCGCGAACCCATCGGGTAAGCTCACGAGGACTGTACACGTAATGGGGTTGAATTTTAGGTGTGAAACGTTGCTGTGATTCAGTGTAAAACCTGACCATAGCCTTCGTCAATGCTTCGGAGTAGCCTCTCAAGGCCGGAATAATCTTGAGAACAGCGCTATTGAAAGTGCCGTAAATCTGTTGCAGAGACAGTTCTCCTGGATAATCAACCATGATGAGCGGTGCATGTCGCAAGAAACGATCTCCCATGGGTGTTCGACCAGCATCTGTTGGAGGATTACAAGCACCGACAAACTGAATGCGGTCAAGTGTAACCCAGGTCTTATCGGAAGTTCGCCAGAATCCGTTTTGCTCCACTAGCTGACGCAAGAAAGAAATGGCTCTCTGCGTACCATACTTGTCCGGGGCGGGCAAATTGATTTCGTCACAGAATAGCACAAGCCAGCGACCAATTTGAGTGGGAGAGAGCATAACCCCGTTTACTGTTTTCTTGTACTCACAATATTGCTCAAATGTCTTGATCAACAAATCTGGTGTGGTCGCACTAGAGAAATTCAGTCCGACGACCTCCATGTTGGGAAGTTTGCGTAGAGCACTGAAGAGGGTCATCGTTTTTCCGGAACCAGGAGGACCACACAAAAGCAAGGGCTTATGCTCTGCTAGCCAAGAATATAAGACATCTTCATGACGCACAGTGTCGAGCGTAGGAATAACCACATCAGTTTGCGTAATGGAGTGCGTATTAACTTCGATACTGGGTACTTGATTTTGCCATGAAGACCATTCGGCTTGGGGTAGGGTCACATCAAAATCGATTAGAGAAGAGTTATCGCCTAATATGGGGTTTCCAAATGTGGCCAGCCCAGCTAGGCAATCTCCAAAGCTCTTACGATCTCCTAAAGGACAATCACCAGTCAACGACCATACGAGGGCGAGAAGGAGCTTTTTGGCGATGAAGGATTCGATTTGATCTGGATCGAGTGGGAAGTCGACATGTTGAGAGTTGTACTCGATGATGTCTCGCACAGCCTTGTTTAAAAGCGAGAAAAGTGTGTTTAAGACACGAGCTATAGTGTAGTCCATGATGTGGTTGAATCCTTCAGCACGTTCCAAGGCGTTAATAATAAAATCTTCAGTAGTAAGGAATGTTTGAAGAAGATCCGCCACATGAGATTGAATCTCCAGCGCTTGGGCAGCACTCTGACCTGTTGCCACGGCATCTTCGTCTAGATCCTCGAACGCATCCGACCTCAGTTTTTCTAGGTAATTCGAAACCATCATGTTGGGAGTAACAGTATCCTCACTGAACCAGACCATACCACAACGACTTACAGTTGCCAGCGTAGCGTACTTCAAAGTTTCAACTTCGAACATAATTCTGACGTTTCCGGGAAGATTGAGACGTTCACCATTAGGTAAGGTGAGGAGTTTGTTGTCATCCAGAACACTGTTCAAGTTCTCAACCCATTCAGGATCTACATCACCATCAAAAACAATCCAGTGTCTCTTTGACTCTTCACCACGTAAATTATCCACAATCTTTCGAAGAATGCTTGTGAATAGACCATCGGTCCATTCACGAGTGGTTGAGTCGAGATTACCATAGAGGGCTTCTTTCGACATGACTTTTGAATCTATGATATGGCAAACACCTTCAACTCCCTCAACTTGCTGTAAGGCTTGTAAGAGGACCTTCCAAGCTACCGACTTTCCAGAACCAGAATTTCCGACCATCATAACACCATGATGAATGCCTTGGATTTGGTAGAGCTGAAGAATTTTAGTCATCCAGGTATCATTGACTACCAAATGCTTTTCTTTCGCGAGGCTCTTGATAGCATTCTTAAGGTCGTCTAAGCTAGCGGGAATATACTCAACGCCCGGGAACGACTCTGCTTCGATGGCTCTCATAATATCCACGTCGCTCTTAATCAATTTAGGTGCAATTGTCTCGCGGAGGCTCTGAACAATAATCTGTGGTTCTACTTCCTCTTCGGGCCCGAGGTTACCGTCGGAATTGGTTAGACGAGCACGTTTAAGACCACCAGAGCTGACAAGCACACTCTTCAAGGCACGCAACCCAAAGTCGTAGTGAGCTTGTTTGGACAATCGAGCAGCACAGCTATCAAAAAATGGTACTGTCTGCTTGGAAAGCTGTTTAGCTTGATTGAATCCTTGTGAGTACAACATGACTTCTGCGATGAGCTCTTTGTCAGGCTTAGACATGGCAACACTTCGGAACAATTTCTTCAAGTTATCTGGCAAATTTGATCGACCAGCATAACCTGGATTCATCGTGATGAAAAGTCCGGTATTAGCATTCACATGTAATTGTCTACCAACCAATTCAATTTGAGACTTCTCATCCTCCGCCCCTTGCTTCAACCCAAGTTGGATGTTCTGGACTTGTTGAGACACGGCGGATAAGATACGTTCCTCAAGTCGATTGAACTCATCAAAACAACCCCAAGCACCAACTTGACAAAGACCAAGGAAAATGCGACCCATGGCCTGGAAGTCGAAAGTGTCATCACAACAGAATACCAGGGTAAAACGACCTAGTTGAACACCTAGAGCTTTCACGGACTCCGTCTTTCCTGTACCTGCTGGACCATAAGGGGAGCCACCGAGACGTTGACAAAGAGCTTGCGTGAGTGTCAAGAAACATCGATCCGTCAGTGGTGTCCTGACAAGACGCTCTGCCACACCAAGGTATTCAAACCCATAATTGAGTTTCGCGTTTGCCATCTTGATGTAAAGACGTTGCAGGAAGTCGCCCTCTGGCTTGTAGACATATCTCATTTGCAGAAGCCACATGTAATGATTAGGTGTGCTTGCATTGAGGGTACGAAGCTTTTCAATGACATCTCGTTGGTGGACACACTCAGTGATGAGGTGCTCGCATCGTTTCCTCTTAATGGGGTCGAGATCACCTAAAACAGTGGATGCAAGGAGGCGAAGTACTTTAACTTCCTGATCGAATAACTTTTGCAGGTCGGCACCATCATTTTCAAGAGCCTTCTCTACACATGACGTCCAGACAGCTTGCGTACCTAATACAACTATTTGACTCGGGAATGCTGAGATATATTGGGTCAAAGCTTCTTGGTCTACATCATCAGCAGTGAAGATTGCCTCGTACTGCTCAACAGCCTCTGCGAGCAACTCCGCGAGAGTTGACTTCATGCTATTTTCAAGAAGTGTTAACCAGTCATTGATTTTTGGAGTCTTGATTAAAGAGATCTCCTTCTTGAGTCGAACTTCTTCACCCTCTTTTGAAGTGAATCCTGAGATAACATGTTCTTCATCCATAATCAACCCAGACAAGCCAGCAAACATTTTCTTGAAGTGTTTGGCAATGCGCAATGTATCGTTGCTATTACCGATAATTTCAAGGAGGTCCTCATCACCAACGAAGTAAAATCTTGGAAATGAGACACGCTCTCTCTCAAGGTACTCACCTAGAGCTTTTTGGATCTTGTTCAAAAGCTCCGCGAGACGTTCTAATGATTTTTGAACACCGGATATGTTGAGTACGTCCAATACAAAAGGCTGTTTGTAGACTTTTTTCATCACTGCGAAGAATTCGGAGTTGATGTTTTGAAATCTTGAAGACTCAATTGGCAGGAGATGCTTGATATCTGCATTTCCAGTGAAGACACCTTCGAGGTAGACCCATTGGCGCTGAACGTCAATCCATACATCAAAAAGTACGTGCACACGGTTAAGCTTATCCTCCCATGATGCAGCTTCCTCTTCGAATTCCTTGTAATATGGGGAGTGCCTCATCGCCTGTAAAGAATTCAGATTTTCACTACATTTTGCGAACAAATCGTCCCAGCCACGAATAAGGCGGCATTTGTTCTGATAATTCACAAGATCTAGCGAGTAATTAGACCAATCTTCGCGAACCTGCTTCAAAAACTCTTCCAAAGCCATTTCACCTTGGGCCTGTGCGATGATGTCCCGGATAATCTTTTCGGTGGAGACAAGATTCAGATCCCAAACTTCTCCTAAAGTCATAGATATTGGCGAATAGCGCTTTCCCGGCTTCAAATTCTTAAAAATCTTATTCCAATGGCGGTCTCTGACAGCCTCGGATTTCAGATCTGTAACGACGGGGTTAACCTTTAAAAACTGTCTAAGAACGTTTTGGATATGCTCAAATGCAGCATATTGCCTCATTCGGCTGGGCATTTCTTTGGTCATCTTGATGAGACCATCGATCGCAGATCGTAGTTTTCGTGGTTGAACGCTTGTCCACAGCATGTCGCGGAGGTCGTTAAGGCTTTTCCATATCGTGGACAAAGCAGCCCACACAGACTTAAAGTCTTGGACTTCTTCAAGGATAGCCACAAGTGCTGTATCTGCAGTTGCTGGAAGATCTAAAGCCTCTTTTGCACGAGCAACCATATCTGACTCCTCGTGCAACTTTGTGATACGACTTTCGAAAGAAGTAAGAGTTGCAGACGCCACATCGGGAGCAATGGTACCAGAAACAGGCTTTTCTTCGTTCCACTGGCCGGTGATCTCTGCGATCTTTTCGCCTACTACCCTGTCCTCTGCAGTTATCTTGGCACGTAATGCATCAGTCTGGTCCTCCACAATTTTAGCTTTCCGAGCTAAGATTTCATTGAGAGCTGTCCATTCGGAGTCAATTTGCTCGACTCCCAACCAGTCTGTGGGAAATTGATATCTTTGTCGAACAAGCGTCGTTTGTCCTTGTCTGAAAGTTTCGACTTCTGGGCCCCATGCTTTTACCCTCCGCTTGCAAGTCTGTACGATGGTGATGAATTGGACAGCCTGTGCCGTAGATGATGCTTCTAAGGACTGCACTTCGAGATCACGTCTTGCCTTCTCAATCTCAGCATAGACTTCACGAACACGATTTCCAAGACGACTCCCAAATTTGATCAAGATTTCGTGTTGCCACTGGTCATACTTGGCATTGACCTTTGTTTGGACTTGATCGTAGTCGATGGTAAGATGTCCGAACGATCGACTCACTTCAGTTGTGTCGAAAGTAGAGCGAGTCTTTCTAATCTCTTGCAAAAGCTGGAGCCACTTTGATAACTGTTCGCCCAAGGTTTCATACACGAGATCAGATTGAAGATCCCATAGTGATTGAAATTGTAGCCATTTGTCAACGTAAAGACTAATCTCGTGCAATTTTGCTTCAACGCATTTGTACGCTCTTAGAAGTTCATCCGCACAATCTCGTGGAAGCTCAGTGAACAGCTCTTCCGGATCTTTAGTCGTTCCTAGGGTCATGACATATCGGGAAGCTTTGACTTTGCGAAGATGGCATACGACTCCAAGCCAATCATGTAATTGAGAAAACCAGCTGGCTCTAGCATATTCCAAAGGCGGGTCCAAATAGATGACTTGGTTGCGCATGGAAATTTCGTGAACCAGACGTTTCATGGATGGTTTGTTCTCAGGCGGAGACTCGGTCAAAATACTGAAGTGTTTCCTACGACTATCATCATTGACACCATCGGATCGCCCATCTTCGAAAGTATCAATCCACACTTCAATTGATTGTTGTAAACGCCTCAGAAGGGTAACCTTGATACGCTCGTTCATCTGTTTGACCCAATAAGGTAAATTGACGTAGTTTTCGAGGTTCAGTTGATCAACTGCCATCTGTATTGTCTCCAAACGAGCCTGGAATGCAGCTACCTCATAAGGACACTTGTCTAATTCTGCCAAAGTTTTTTGGATTGTGGCATTTATGGAAGAGAGGGTTTCAGCCTTACTTTGTAATAAGGCGACTGACGCAGCAATTTCGCGGACGAATTGCACATGCTTGCTCTCGGTCCTATTGGCAATGGCAGGTTCAATTGAGCCTTTAGTGTACGTCGGTTTGATATGAATGTCGTACGAGTGCACGAATGACTCCCACTTCAAAGTAACTCCACGAGCAATCAAGGCCTGAACCTCGTTCTGATAACCGCTTAGAAGTATTTGAACATCGGCCATTTCGGCTATCTGACGACTAGTTTGTGTGAACGTCCTAACGGTTTCCATGAGACTGACCGCGTAGGGGTATACACGCTTTGCGTCTTTTGATATGTTGTTAATCTGATGAGGAACGGGGTAGTTCAACCACTGTAAGTTTCGCGTTTCCTTAAATAGCGCAATGACCTGATGGTCAAAATTGACGGCTAGCTCCAAAGCATTGTTTGCTGCGCGGATCTTATTTATGTTGAAGAGCCTTCCAGAAATGGTAACATGCTTCCGCTGCACATCATGAAGCCATGCCTCAAAGATTGGTCGAGTGTCCAACTTGTTGCGGAAAAGATTACTATCACTGAGAAGCTTTTGTCCCTCGGCATGAAGTGCCCACTCGGTTCCGAGTACGTCTTCAACTTTTTTCATATATCCATTAAGTTGTTTCTCGATTTGACGAGCCCAAATGATCGCCCCTGAAACCGGCGGCAAATCTCTAAGCTGTGCCATCGCGTGAGCTTCTGAATGGCCGTATTGCTGCTTGAATCGCTCGTGTAAGGACGAGATATCATGTTTGACATTGTCAATAAGTTGTGTTTGATATTCTGTAATGGCTCCACGAATCTTTGGTCGGACAAATAAAGCATTGAATTTAGAAAATACTCGAAACATTTCGCTTGCTGTCTTGGCGGTGGCTAATCGATCCCGCAACCGGGCAATGATTGAGTTCTCAACGCGCGATGTTCGCTCATTATAGGTACTCTCTGCTTGAATCCACAGCTGCGTTCCTTCAGGAGAAACATCAAGCATATCTACATTGTTCAATGCAGCCCAAGCCTGCTTAATTTCCTCAACAGCGTCAACGTCGCCCATCTCCTCGACCAAAACAACTCCATTGGCACCACCGTCTGGTGCGTCTTCACCGGCTTTGGGAGCCAAAACGTTGACTATTGTTCGCTGTAGTTGCTCATGGTTGTCTCTAAAGGTGCTCACATATTTTAAACGTGCTTGAAGCTCCGCATGCTTTCCAATGATTTTGATGGGCATGAATTTCTCGTTTCTTCGACGTGTCACTTCTCGAGCAACATTAGTAAACTCCTTTAAATTATCATCCCAGATGGCCCAGATAGAATCAGCGACGGACATCAACTTTCTGAAATCTCGATACTCCAAATGCATCAATGAGCGGCCGTGAAGTAGAGAGTGGAGGCGAGTGTCAAGATCTGCAGAAATTGCTTCCACTAGTGGCAACGCACGTCGAACTGGGTATGGACAAATACGCAATTTTTTGTTCAAATGTCCAAAAATGAGACCCAATGCATCCCCAACCTTCTGCAATGAGGTTGCCGAAAGTAATTCGTCAAGAGGAAAATCTCGCATGAGTTGGTTGTACTTTTGTACCTTGTCGGTCGATTCTTTCAGTCCAGTATCGGATGTAAAACTGAGAGTGGCCTGGAAACGTTTGGCATGTCTTAAAATATCAAGCGTAAGCATTACTCCATCGCTGGATAGCTGCTCGCCGATATGCTCAAGTGTCGACTCCATAGCAAGCCAAAACTGAATTTCCTGTGATGCAGTACCGCTCGTAGGATCGCGCGACATCTTTGTAATAGCTTGTATCGACTTAATCCATCCGTTTACTAAAGACTGCAGGTTGTTGAGGAAAGTACTGTCTTGCATCAGTCTTTCCGGAATGCCATCTACTGTTGCCTTGGCATTACGAGCAGCTGCTTCATCAAGTGCATGCTGCACCATAGGGTGAAGTGGAAGTGTCAAGTCCGGAATATCAACGTTCTCCTGGAGATGTCGCAAAGCTAACTCCAGTTCCGCCAACTTCTTTTTGGTAGCGGAAACTCCAGTTTTAGCCTCGAGTTCCGGTCTACCTCGGCCTCCACTCCCCGTTTGTTGTGTCTTTGTATATGCATCAAAATATGGCGCCAGCGCTAGATGCACAAACGAATGCAAAATAGTAGCTCCCGCTTGGCCATTCGTGGTATCGTTCGGTGATGCTGCGCCAGGTAAATTAATAAGTTGTATTTGAGAAGAGATGGGTATCGAAGAGTCTATAGGCTGAGGCCCCTTCATAAAAGCCACTGAGGCGGTCGTTGAAGGAGAGGAGGATATATCGGAAGCTAAGCTATAGTTGTACAAAATTGAGCCTGCACTCATGTTAACCAACATTCACCAGTATCAAACGACCAGTGTGCTTACTTGGTTCATTTGGGGAATCACCCTCCCTCTGTGAAACTACATCTTTCTGTACATATATCACTGCTATTTGAGACTCTGAGGCAAATCTGGTGCATCGCTGAGCCGTATCAGAGTATCTGGCTTCGGAAAGGAGACTGCCCGTATGCTCAAGCTCATGTCTGGTTGCTCCTAAAGTGATTTGAAGGACAGAAGCAAGAAACTCAACAATTATCTTGGGGTCAATCGACGAAAATGCACTCGTTCCGACTCCGTTTGCTCCATTTCCGGAGGAACTTGCGGAGGGATCAAGCAAGCTCATGGCTGGTAAGGTGGTGATTTATTAGGTTGTATTCATCGCCGATGTATTTTATTTTCTTATGTTGTAAAAAGATCGCAGTAAAGTGTCAGATTTATGATAATTCGAACGGAGGTGAATTTGTTGACTCCTTATGGTAGGAGAGTGGGTGTAGGACCAAAATGTTAAATGCTGTAGGTATTTGATTACATTGATTTTGGTGTTGTCGCGACCGCGATCTACCCCTGTCACTGTAATCATCCCGTTCGCTAGGCCTAGCGTCATGCACTCGTTCCTGACCTTTCTCTACCTCTCTCCTTTACTTTAGACTCCCGCTTCTAGAATACATTTCACTACTGATACAGATAATAAAAGGTGTCCAACTCCACTACTCTCTTATCCTCAGCATGGATCATATGTCTTGTTAGGATTTTGTAATGGAGATGACATGATATGGATTCTATTACAATCTTCCTGTCACATTTCCATCATACACGTGTTGAAGGTTTGGTGCCATATGGTTAGGTGTGGTGATTTTACTCCGGACACGCTCGAGCTATCAACCTCTCAATGAGTCCTAACAGTTTGAATAGTGATATGCTCACTATCTGACACTTTTCACGCCAAATAGCATTGAATGCGGGGAATGTAAAACAAGCGGCCTGCAGGTTGCCAGAGTATAACAATGAATCTGGCTGACCTGATTGCATTACATACGGCTCTTTGCAGCGTTGTAAATAATAACCAGGGCGCATATTGACAGTATGGATACTATGTACAAATTAAACCGTAATGCGTAATGCGAGAACCTGTGGACGCCAAGCATGCTGATCGATATACATTGGACTATTACACAGTCCACCTTGGGTTTCGACATTATCCAGTTGCCGTTCGTGAAGTTCGGTAAAAAAGAGGTTGGGTCATGATGAAGAGCGGAGGGGTTCAGAATATATGTATATTAAACAGCAGCCAGACTAATCAAGGCCAACATTGGGTATACCACTATCAGAAGGGCTGCCACCAAATGGTCCAACGTCTAAAGCTGCATCGGCTGCAATCATTTCTGCAAGAATATCGAGGACAGGCTGGAAGTTTTGTCAGTATTTTTGCCAATGAAACAGGATCCGGGGAACTACCTTTGGTACGGTCTTGTCATAAATGGATATCAAATCGTTTGGTTGAGGGTAAACTTTAAGTGCCTTGTAAAAACAGAGTGCTGCTTCTATGGGGTCGCCACCTATATTCGAGTATTAGATTCTGAGTTTAGTTTTCTCCCAAGGTAACTTACCATTTGAGCTTAAATCTTCACCTCTGGCAACTTCTGACATGAAATATGCCTCTTTCTCCTCTACGTCTACCGGGAATCCATCATCCTTGGCTTCTAGAACTACTGCCTTGATAACTTCTTTTTGTCTCTCATTGTGAGCTTCCGCTTCCTCCTTCGCAGCCTTTGCTTGTCGTTTCGATTCTTTCTTCAATTGTTTGCGAAAGTTTGGATCGGTGCGTCTCTTATGATCGAAATAAATTGCGTAGGCTATCATAAAGTTCGTTAGCAGACTTCGAAATTCTAATCAAGAATGGAAATCACGTACCGACCAATCCTGTAGCAACTGTGCCAACACTGGCAGCGACAATTGTAGAAGTTTGAACCATTTTGTAGAGATTTTATATGATATTAAAGGAGGAGTCGGGGAGACAACTGACTATGGTCGTCTATGGTATGATTGAGGTTGATTTGATCTCCAAAAGCTCAGAAATATTCTTAGAGCTATCGATAAATTTTGGGAATTTTAGGTTCAGCGGCTCTCGGACCAATCTAAATCCGCCCATCAAATATTTGAAAGGACAATTATCGAGCCTTGTCAGATTGTCAGATTAGCACCTACGGGTTAGTTAGTGTACTAAGCTGAGGCTCGTCATCAAAACTTGTATAGACATAAACTTCATGCTTTAATTATTTATTAAGGTGCATTTTATATGATAATAAAGTATTCTTGAGAAATTATTTGATTGACTTTCTTCCTATCAAATGTAATTGGAGCCAATTCAGGTACTGACTGACCTGACATACGTGCGGGAACGCTTGCTCCCTTTCGGTTACTGTTACTCCAGCATAAATGCCTATGGAACAACCTGAACCTTATACACCTTCCTTTTCGATATACAACTGTCTAACACAGTACTTCTCGGTGTAACTCGTCTTTTTCTGACAATAAAACTGCAATATGTCGGATGAAAGAAAAGGCGTGTCTCTAAGGACCAAAAGAAAAGGTCGTCCAGCAATAAGTGCCCCCAAACAGATATCCGGCCCAATTCCACAAACTGGAGGAGATGGTCCACGAAATGCTGGACAGCCGCCTTTCAATACTCCTCCCGCGCAACGTCCTCAACCTGGTAGCAAGGTATGTCGGAGGTCTTATTAGGGTTTCCAGTTAAAATCCCTGGTGGTTTCTTGAATAGCTGCTAATATGCGCCGCCATAGACTTCAGATTTGGTGAAACGGCGATACTCTACTCGGTTTAATAATCTTCCCCCCGACTTCGACCCTTCTGCTCCTCCTCTTCCCTCTGTTCCTACTTTGCCAGCTCAGTATGCCCCGGCAAATGACCGTGGACGAGGTCCCTCGCCGGCGAGAGGGCCTGGTTTAGTAGTAGACCAGAGAGCTTTACGCGATCCAAATTTGAGGCCAGATGTATATGTAGCGGGACTATTGAGTGATGCTTCGGAACAAGATATTGAGGATTACCAAAACAATCTAAGAAAGATGAAGAATCGTACTTCTACGGATTTACAACAAAACATTTATCAAAATCGGACACAGTTCATAAAGATTAGTAAAGAGGCAGAAAAGCTTAAAGGGGAGATGCGCGCACTCCGGAATCTAATGGCGGAACTTAAAACGAATACTACTGCCCTCAGAACGACTTCACAAGGTCCATCCTCTTCATCAACTGATTTCGACGGCTTCCAGCCAACTTTGAGTAAGAGAGACAGGCGAAGTTCCGTGGCAGACCGAACTGTGATGTGGAACTCGCAGCTACAGGTATGTTCATCTTTTATTTTTATTTTTATAGAGGCACTAATTTCATTAGGCTTTATGGAAGACTATTGAAGGCTCCCAAAAGTTTCTACCTGCTGCCCCTGGCCGTCACGTGGTGCAAAATGCTGGGCTATGGATAGAGCTTGACAATGCAACCTGGAAATCTAGACGAGCCATGCAGATCGTGTTATTGAATGATCATCTCCTTGTTGCTTCCAGGAAAAAGCGAAAAGTCGAAGGCGCAGATCAACGACAGGCGCCATCGAAGTTGGTGGCAGATAGATGCTGGCCTTTATTAGACATTGAAATTGTTGACCTTGCAGGAACGAGTGAGGGAACTAGTGTGCGTAACAAGTTGGCTGATGCAATCATGATCAGGGGTGTAGGCCAGGAATCTTTTACCTATCGAACTGAAAAACCGGGCGACAATGAAAAGTCTTCCCTTATGATGAACTTCCGAAAGGCGGTAGAGGAGCTCCATAAAGGCCTGCGGTCAGAAATGGAAACAAGCAATAAAGCTAAGGAAACAATCAACTACTTTGCTTCACGGGACCCAGGGTTGTTAAAGAAGACAGACTTACTCGAAACTCTTTCAGACATCAAAGATATGCTTATCGAAGTTGATGGCAAGCAGCAAAATCTGCGGTGGGTAGAAAGTCAGGTGGATGAGTTGGATATCGACATCGCCCTGCAACATTTCGACACCGCAGTACAACGTGTCGCAAAACTAAACTCCTTGGCCAAAGGTCTTAAAAGCAATGCTGTCGCCCAGGACTTCATTAGCTTCAAAGCCGATGAAAGGGCAACCAGACTGGCAGAACTCATCACCCGTGAGTTAGTCGATACACATAATGAGCCCAAGAAAGTTAAACGCAATATCGGCTGGTTAACTAGCCTCGGCTTCGAGGATCGAGCGAGAGAAGCGTATTTAGAAGCTCGAGGGGGCATCATCCATAAGAGATCAAGGTATTAGTCAACGATTTCCATTTGGTGGACTTTACTAATTGGTTTAAAAGACAATGTATCTTCGAAGGTAACCTCCTTCAATATATTTGGGAGGTGTCATTCGTATATTTTACAATAATACGGAATACCGTCTCAACATTTCAAGCATGCTTTCCGCAGCCACTTATGAGCGCTTGTGTAAAATGGGCCAAAGAGCAGGTCGATGCGTTCAATGTTATTCTTGCCCGACAGCTGAGCAGCACTGAGAAGAACGGTCAAGTATGGACGGAATGTATGGATCAGGCAAGAGAGCATGCGAAAATGCTCTCCGAAGTTGGTTTAGACTTTAGCAGCCTCATTGGTTCAAATTCGATAGATGTTTTCAACAACGGACCTAAAGGCTTAGGCTTAGGTTTGGCATAGAGTTAAATCGGATGAGTAGATTGGTATATACCAAATCCAAATTTAAAACTTGACAACAGAAGGATGTTCTTGAATATCCCTAGTAACATCCTCTCATCCACAGCAATTTATTCATTAAAATTGAATAAAAACAACTTGATATATTTACTGTCATTATTGAAATATTATCTTGCTTCGGTAACATAAGAATAAAAATAAAGTTGAGGAAACAAAGTTAAATACAATAACCTTATTGTCGTATGCTCTCTTGCCTCTCCTATAAATCAAATACCATTTCCTCTCCATTGCGATCTTAAATTGGGCTTAGTAAGCGAGGAGTTGTTCCTTTCAATTTGCGCACCGCTTCTATTACCTCAAAGCCCCTCCACAAACATCTCTGCACGACGAACGATTTGAATCTTATGATAAAAATTGCTTTTGCGATTCTGAACATAAGATATTAGTTGAAGTTGCGCGGACCGCTTCCCGAAAAGAACAACAAACTTTACATACCATTTTAACGACAAACCCGCGCGCTTGTCATCACCCAGCTCAAGCAATTCAATATCAACCACCAAATCAACAACAAACCATCAAAATCACCATACGGTAGAAGGAACACAATGGATACAAATATGGAAGATGTAGGCAGGGTGCCTTCGCCCACGAGATTATCTCCAGCAGCAGAACCTGCATCTATACCAACTCTCGACGGGTGGATTGAGAACTTGATGGCATGCAAGCAACTGGCCGAGGTAGATGTTCAGAGGCTTTGCGATAAGGTATTATTGTTTGGGGATCTAGTCAGCTTGTAAGACTTGATTGATATAAGCAAGCTAACCAAGAACACGTTGCCAGGCACGAGAAGTATTGCAGGACGAGTCGAATGTACAGCCGGTGGTATGCTTGCCCTTTTCGTGTTGGAATTCAAAAGAGCTGATCAACGGTCTAGAAATGCCCTGTTACTGTCTGCGGAGATATTCATGGGCAATTCCATGACCTGATGGAGCTCTTCAGGATCGGTGGACCAAACCCAGATACTAATTATTTATTCATGGGTATGTCTCATATCCCTTACTGCACTTCTCCTGGCATTACTGACACGTTATCATAGGTGATTATGTTGATCGAGGTTATTACTCGGTCGAAACCGTCACCCTTTTAGTCGCTCTTAAAATAAGATACCCCCAAAGAATTACCATCCTCCGTGGTAACCACGAATCCCGTCAAATTACCCAAGTTTATGGCTTTTACGACGAGTGCCTCCGAAAATATGGAAATGCAAACGTATGGAAGTATTTTACCGATCTCTTCGATTACCTTCCCCTCACCGCCCTCATCGACAACCAAATCTTTTGTCTTCACGGAGGTCTTTCTCCCAGCATTGACACGTTGGACAACATCAGAGCTCTCGACCGTATACAAGAAGTGCCACACGAAGGTCCAATGTGCGACTTGTTATGGTCGGATCCAGATGACAGATGCGGGTGGGGAATATCTCCTAGAGGAGCGGGTTACACCTTCGGCCAAGATATTTCGGAGGCGTTCAATCATAATAACGGATTAACTTTGGTCGCAAGGGCCCATCAACTGGTCATGGAGGGATATAATTGGTCTCAAGATAGGAACGTTGTTACGATCTTCTCAGGTATGATTTCTTTATTTTAGTTGGACAGTGTATATGATGTTGACTACAATAGCCCCCAATTACTGCTACAGATGTGGTAATCAAGCAGCAATTATGGAGATTGATGAGCACCTTAAATATACTTTGTAAGTACCAGCGTTCACCTCCCTGAAATCCCACCTTCTAACATTATGTAGCCTACAATTTGACCCTTGCCCAAGAGCTGGAGAGCCTATGGTTTCACGTCGTAAGTATTCCATGAATTTGAATCTCAATCTTTATGTTCGCTTTACTGACACAACACAAGGTACTCCCGACTACTTCCTCTAGATAGATAGAGCAACTAAAAACGATGGACTTTGATATGCGATATTGCGTTACAATAATTGGAACAGAAGCAATGAACATTCTGTTTTCTGTATGTGAGGTTCTATGGCATCCTTTGGAAGCAGCATTCTAATTGGTATTGCCTACGAATAATACATTGGTGGCCTAATCCGGAATGCATCCAACTTTTGTAGACTTGCATTAGACTACTTATTATACCAAATGCAAAAAAGCAGTTGAGGATATTTTCTTTTTAAGGGGGAACCAGCTTTGTGAATATAAATTCTATCGTTGTACGTACTTTTGATGGGTATGATGTATTGAATGCGTGTTATTGTGATTGTGATAGCCAAAATCATTTTCCTCCAGAAGATCTCATAAACAAATAAACAATATTGAGTTAGAAGCAACAACATAGCAATGTAAATTTCCCATAGCCTCATCATAAACCTCATCAACCCCACCATCGCTGACGCCATTATCGTAATCGTTGTCAAAGCGACTACCTACCTACAGTACTAGTCAACTCCTATCAGCCCACCGGAATTTACCCGGAATTTATTATCAACTA
>NGKH01000015.1:684571-787340 GCA_002162575.1 Sclerotinia glacialis | reverse complement strand
TCAATCTTTATTATTAAATCAATTATTCAATATTTTGATTCGAAATTTAAATAAACTCTTAAAAAATATATATATTTTAATAATGAAAAGTTTTATAATAATATCTTAATTCAATTGTTTAATATTTGGTATATCAATTATTTGTTATAATACAAGCCTTTATTTTATCCTTTATATTAACTTCTAATTTTATAAATAAATCATTATTTAATATATCCCAAACTATTTGTAATACACTCTTTAACCTTTGTTTAACATATTCCGATTTGCTTTTATTTTATATAATATCGAGAAACATCTCGAAAACTCGTACTTTTAAATACCATCAAATATACTTTATAAAATTGAGATCAGAATTATAAAGAAATTAAAGATCAATCAAAGGAATACTTTTAACCCTAAATCAATCTAATACTTTAATAACTTAATATATAAAAGCATTATCTTGTATAAATTGATACTTTTTATTCAAACTCTTTTAAATAAAAGCTAATTCTCTATTAAAAACCTCGAGGTAAAAATTAATATTATATCCGAACTTCTTATTTTCGAAATCCCTATTCATAATATATAACTTACTTTTTCCGATATTATAAAAGCCTTTTTAGATTATAATCTTCATATTTTTATTTATAAAATAAATTTGAACCATTTCTCGCTACCATTTCTGTTTGGGAGAACGAAAGATCTATTCCTGATTTTTACCTCTCCCCCGTTCTGCAAAGCATTTGTCCGACCAGAAGATTAGTGTTACAACGGGTAACATCAGCTCACGGGACTAGTGTCACGTGATCCAGAAACCGACTTATCGAAGTCGGCTTTGCGGTAATCGACTTGTCTGTAGTCGATTTATCGGTAGTAGAGTATGAAGGTCTATATAAGGGGATAGGATTCCATTATAATATAGAGCTTCGTGTTTAAGATCAATCATTACTTTTATAGTATAATTACGAGAATAGCAAACCAATTTACCATACTATTTTATCGATTACCTGCTTGAAGTTTAATTTAAACCACCTCGGAATAAGACTCTTGACACTTCTATGTGACCCAAGAGGCTGTCCCCGTAACAATTAGCCTCTATTCCTTCATTATTCACTCTTTATAATTTAGATATCAAATTAGCCTTTTAATAGTATATTTTTTTATAAATTCAAATCTCTTTCTAACTCTCCAATTGATTATATTATACTTAGCCAAAATCTTCTTAAAGATAATCCTTTTGCAATCAAAGATATATACTTTAATAGTTTCTTTATAAATCGATTTCAGGAAAAATCATATATATTTTAATACAATATATTTATCTCGATTTATATATGATTTCTTTCGAAGCTTTTTAACTATAGTTTTTCCATCGATACACTGTGAATCTTTTAAAATAATATATCGAACAATTTGTTACAACAGGTAACATCAGATCACGGGACAAGTGTCACGTGAAGGAAAGTCGATTCGACTTGTCGATTCGATCAAAGTATAAAGATCTATATAAAAGGATAGGATTCCATTACAATATAAAGTTTCGTATTCAAGATCAATCATTATTTTTATAGTATAATTATAAGAATAACAAATATATTCATTATATTATCTTATCGTGTTACGGGGACAGCCTCTTGGCCACACAGAAATGGCTATAGAGTTCTGAATGCAAAGTAAGTTTAGACTAAACTTCAAACAGATGATCGATAAGATAATATAATAATTGATTTGTTATTTTTGTAATTATACTATAAAAGTAATGATTGTTCTTGAGTACGAAATTCTATATTGTAATGGAATCTTATTCTTTTATATAGATCTTTATATTCTTGTTCTATTGTTTTTATCAATTGGTTTCTAATAGGAGTAATGGGATCTCACCTGTCCCATTATTTTACGATAAATGAAATCAATAGGATTCTTGAATCAGGTAACATTTATCATATAATCTATTGTTATCTATTGTAACATTATCCCTTTTTTAAGCTAATGTTTATCTCAAACGTTTATATAATATAGGTTCCCTATTTAGCTTTATATTTAAATAGATATTGCACTTTTCTTCATTATACTTATTGTTCGTTCCTTAAAATCTGTTATTAATCGTCAGAATATTTATTCTTGTATTAAAGAAAAGGGTGTTATTATATTATTTATATATAATCGTTGTTTGAATAAAAAATTAGAGAATCATATCTTCTTGGATTCCGATTGTTGTAATGAATACTCAAGGGTATTTGGTAATAATGATTACGATGTTTTCGGTCACATTGCTTCAATATAGTCCAAGGTTTCTTCAAAGAAATCGTAGTTTCGCTGAAAAGAAGAAAAGGTTATAATTAAAATTCTTTGTTTATAAAAACAATAAGATAAATTTCATATGAAGATTGGAAAGATACTTCAATATGATTTGTGTATTATTGATGTTCTGGAAGCTTTCGAAATTGAAAAAGAAAGATTGGCAAATGAGCATATTGAGAAAAAGAAAACAAATATAATGATTATAGTATTTGCTTTTAACGATCTTTCCTTTTTCGATTTCCTTGATTATTCATTATTGCTGATATCCGATACAAAGTTTAAAGCTTTATTGGCAGATATAGGTACTTCAAATGGAATGCCTGTAATTTCTCAGGGCAGCTGAGATCTTTCTTGAGTTCCTATATATTCTTTGAATATAAATAATTCAATTATTTGATTAAATACTTGATTTTGCTTTTGATATATTTATAATCTAATATTGTTTCAATATCATATATAGCTTTTAGATTGATTGATTCGATTTCGGTAAATAATGTATTTGGCGTTTTTAATGATATTGATTCAAATAAAGATATATAGAATATTGAATAGATATTTATAATATTGAATAGTTTCAATTGATAATTAATGAAACTTATTATTTTATCAATCTTGAATGATTTTAGTTTTCTATAATCTAATTTATTGTTTGGTCTTTTCGTATCAATATTGTATTATAACAAATAAACTTTATCCTTTTCTTTTAGTATTGGTTTTATATTATATTTTTTATTATAATAAACTATTATATATAAGGATATGAATTTTAAATCAAAAGATAGCTGTTTTTGAAGATTTTTGAATTGTTCAATTTTAATAATGATTGATTCGGTATTTGTTTTTTGTGATATTAAGATTCTATATACTTTAGAATTAAAACCAAAGTTAATATATACTGATATAATCTTTATGATTTCTGTTTTCGATATATTATATACAAATTGAATTATAAATAATAATTTTACTTAATTGTTTTATTGATAATTGATATAATATTTAAGGTATACTTTTATTATTTGATTAATTCTTTTTGTTTAATTATCTATTTATAAATAAAAAGAAATAGATAGTTTTCTTGTTATTCTTAATAATCCTATAAATATAATCCAGAACTTTGAAGTAAAAAGTTTGTCTTTATTTGAAATTATTTGATCTGATATTTTATATATATTAATTATATTTCTGAAGAATATAAAAACTAATTGTTCAATATCTTATAATTCTTTAAATAATATTATGTATATGAATTTTGTTAATTTCTTTATTATAACGAATATAGAATTATATTCAATTTCTATAATAAGATCTTCAGAAAATAATAGTTTGATTATAAAATCCTATATAATAGATTTCTATAATTGAGAAGGTATATCTGGTATTTAAAATTGATTATATACAGTATATTATAATGATTTGTTCTGAATATAGATATTATAATTCCTAACAACTTTTTCAATTATCTTTCTTATTTATAAGAAGTAATTAATTTCCTTGAGTTTTACAAACATTTTTGTAATCCTTTGATGTTTATATATTGATAATCTATATTGTTTCATTATAAAAGTCTTTATTAAATAATTCGGAATATATATCTTTCTATAGAAATAGATCATTTTATCTTCGAATATAAATCCTGGTTCTAATTTCTTTAGAATATGTATTGTGATTATATCAACTTTATAATGTCTTTGAATTAGAATGTAAAAGTGTTCGTCTTCTAATCTATATATAGTTGCAAATTGTGATATATTGTAAATTAAAGAATTATTTTGTTCTTTAAATATTATATAGGATTTATAACTTTTGTTTTTTTGATATTCTGATTTTCAGTTTAAAACATCTACTTTAGTATTTTCTGTTTCTTTGATATATGAAATTCTGAAATTATATATAGTTATAATTTCCGATTATTTGATTTATTGTTTATTGAATTGTTTTATAATAATGAAATAGATTAAGTTTTTATGATTTATAAATACTTGTATTATATATTTGGATCCTTCCAGATATATTCTTTATTTCCTAAATATTTCGATTATCATTAAGAGTTCTTTATTATAAATCTCATAGTTTAATTCTGCTAATGATAATTTTCGGGAATAAAATATAATTGATTGTTATTTCTTATCTTTGCTTAATTGATTTAATATAATACTAATAACAAAATCTGAAAAATCCGTTTCAACAAAGATCTTTTTTTTTAGATCGAATATAAACAATATTAGCTTTTTGATTATTATTTATTTAAATATCTCGAATGATTTTGTTGCTTTGATAGTTCAATTGAATGTTCCTTGATCTTTTCTGGTAAAATCAATTAGATGAATAATAATTGTTGAATACCCTTATATAAATCGTCAATAAAAATTGACGAATCCTAAAAAGGATTGTATTTCTTTTATATTAATTAGTTGTTTCTATTCAAATATTATCTTAACCTTATCTTTATTTATTTTGAATCCTTGATCTGATATTATAAATCCTAAGAATTCTGTTTTTATAATATAGAATTTGTATTTGCTAAATTTGCAAAGCAAATCTGAATTTGCTAGATATTTTAGGATATTGTTGATATCTTTGATATATTGATTCTTATTGATTGAATATATCAAAATATCGTTCAAATAATATATACAATATATATCGAAATATTTCGATAATATATTATTCATAAATCATATAAATGTTATTGATACATTAATTAATCCAAATAATATGATTTGATATTTGTAAAATCTGTATCTATATTTGAAAGCAGTTTTCTATTCTTTGCCTTCCTTAATTCTAATTAAATGATAACCGTTATATAGATCCATTTTTGTAAATATTATGATTCCATTTAATCAATCTCTCAATTCTGTAATTAATAAAAGTGGGTATCGATCTTTTATAATAAACATATTTAGCTTCCTATAATCTATAATTAATCTTTTAATACCATTTTTCTTAAATACTTATATAATTAGATTTGATATTTTGAATAAAGATTCTCTGATTTATTCTTTAATTAAATTGTTGTCAATATATTATTTAAATATCCTCAATTTATCAATTGATATTATATAGATTGAGGTATATATTGATATTTTGCCTTTTTTTAATACTATTTTGTAATTTTATAATTTGTATTCCAATAAAATATATTAGATTTCTGATTCTTCGAAGATTCTTGTATATTTCTGATATTGTTTAAGTATATCCTTTTAAAAGGGATTTTGGATTAAATATTATTGATATTGTTCATTTTCAACTCTTTTTAATATATATTCCGTTTTGCAAATATCTTTTGCAATTTTATATGATTGCTTGTATATTGATCGAAACTCATAGTTTCTTTAGACCAATCAATAATAAAATTATATACTTTTAATTATAATATCCTTAAAATGATCTATTGATTCCTAAATAGAACAATATCAAATTGAATAAACTCTTTATATTAATTTATACTTATTGATATTAATTGAATCTTTTATAATATTATATCATCAATCTTAATTAATTGTTTATCAATTAATTGCAATTGATAAAATTTCGATTTTGTATAAAACTATATTCCCAAATATTTCACAACTTTTAATACTATAAAATTTCTTGTAGCTTTTGAATCTATTATAGCCCGAATTATCTGTCCATTTATCTTAACTCTGCAATAAATCTGTTCTGTTTGACTTATTGCATTCAATTGATTTTGATCAATTTATGAATATAAATGATCATTGCCTAAAAGCACAAAGTTTTGTAATCTATCTTCTTCATCCAATAATTTTGTAATATCCTTGTTTTTTCTTATTTTATTATTAAACATATCCTTTCAGATTATTATTGATATAATATCAATTTATATTTTTAATAGACTTCTTATTATTAATAATAATACTATGATTTGAATTATAAATTGATATTCATTGCCTATTTTTCTGTATAAGAAAACATTGTTGTTTTTGATCTTTATATTTGAATAATAATAAAAGATTTTCTATATTTCATCAATTCCTAGGTATTTTATATATTTATAATTAATTCTTTCAATAAAGGATATATCAATAATAATCCTATATTACAAAATTCGTTGTTTATTGATGAATTATACTTTATAAATTTCTTTTACTTAAATATTGATTATATTAACATCCTCATTAAAGATTCTATCATCTATATTTCCAAACTTTCAGATACAATGATTTTATCTATCGATTTCTTAAATAATCTATAACTCTTTTTAATTAAGTTCTTTTTCAATCCATTATAAATTCTCAGTTTCTTCTTCGAATTTGTCTTATTCGGATCCTTCTTTAATATATACTAATGATTGATTTATAAATAAATCAATTTTGTTGATTATATATAATTAAAGGATAAAGATAATGTTAAATTAGTTTTTGCCAAACTTTTTCTTTTGATATCCATCTTTTCCTATATTGATATTGTTTTTGCTTCAGCAATTTTTTGTTTAATAACTTGCTTTTCTATATTCAAAATACAATTTGTTATCGTATCATTGCTTTCTCTCAAAATCATTTTAGATTAATACTTTATAAATAATATCCAATTTTATAAAATCTTTATATCTTTATAGATTATAATATTATCTACCTTTGTTCTTTCGGTATTTCCCTTGATTTCGATCTCTTTGAGGTTTGTAAACCTATTGATTTGTTTTGTACTCATAAAGTCGATTATTACATTCAATAGATGTTACATCGGTGCAACAAGGCTGTCACATAACTTGGATGTCATGTGATGAAACGATGAGGAACGATCGTTCCAAAAGACATCCAGAAAAGCCCGCTTCTAGGAATAAAGGGCTTTGGGCGTTCTTAGCTACAAAGGTCTATATAATCAAGATGGATTTCCTTTGTATAAAGCTTTGTACTCAAGATCAATCATTTAGTATACTTTACTATTAATTACAAATAGTATATTTATATTATCATTATTTAAATCCTTGTTTGATATTTAGTTATAAATCTATTTCGAGAGTCTAAAACACTTTTATATGATTTAAACGATTATCTTTGTAATACTTTGAATATCATTATTGTTTCAAATACCAATTCGATAAGTAACGATATTATGTCTTTTAAGATATTACAGTTTAGCAACTCTGTTACGATTAGTCAGGTCACCTCCGAAAGTACTGATAAAAACGGAGATATTGTTATAAGAGATATTGAAGACCTTAAGGAAATCATTGTCACCGAAACCTTTAAAGTCGTCTTACCAAATCGATTTATAGGCAACCAATAAGAACTAGAAACCTTCTTGTTTCAATTTGAGATCTACTTCTAATTTAATCAGGACAAATTCAATTATAACGCCGATAAAAGCATTTGGACTGTTTTCTATTTCAAAGGAGAAGTTGTTAAATAGATCCAATTATATCTCAAGGATTATTTTATCAACTTAAATGAACTTAAAAAACGAATATATCTGATTTAAATTATCTTTGGAAGATTCAAAGGATTCAAGAAAGAAATACAATGAGTATTCGGAAATGTTAATGAATTATATGATATTGAATCCAAGATTTATAGCTTTAAGCAAACAGAATCAATAGTAAAGTATATTGTAGAATTCAGGAGGTATATAGGTATTATTGAATAGAAAAAGAATATAATGATGAATTATTATCAGAAAGGGTTTAAACCTAAAATCAGGCTAGAACTAGATCGCAATTGTATTTGGGAAGATCTAAACGAATTGATTAAGGAATCTATTAAGGTAAACGAGATATTCTATAAATATCAAAAGGAATACCAATCTTCTAATTTTCATAGAAACCAAGATTGTGGTAAATACCACAAAAACGAAGGAAGATTTCGAGAAAACAAATAATCTTATAAAGAACCAATACAATTGAATACAATGTTCAAGGACAAATTATCTAAAAAAGAAGTAGAACGAAAATACAAAAATAAGTTATGCTTTAAATATAACAAATTAAATTATCAAACAAAAGATTGTCAAAGCAAAAGATCGTTTAGAAAAGATTATTACAAGAAGTTCGGTAAAGGATAATTCAATGTTACCTTTGTATCCCAATTATATACTTTATATCCAATCAAAAATGATAATTACAAACGAAAGGAATATCAAAAGAAAATCGATATAATGCCTCGAAATCAGGAAAGGTTGAATATTATAGATTGATATAAATTGAAGTGTTTACGAACTCTTTCCCTTTTTCTTAACAAAGCAGAATCGAAAGAATCATTATTAAAGGAACAAACAACTAAATATATTATTATAAGCTGGACAATTTGTTATAATAAAACTTACAGAATTTATTTATTAGATAAAGAAATTATAGATTGGTTTTTTTAAAGGAAAATAAAAAGAATCTATAAAAAAAGAAAGGTAATCAAAATCTATAAGGAAGGCTAAATTCAATTGAATATTGTAGGACAAATAGGTCAGATCTATTATAATACAAAAATAAATGAACAAACAATCCGGATTATAATAGATTCAAAAATTATAAGAAATTTTATTATATTAGGAATTATGAAGTATTTGGAAATACAATTTCAAACAAAATAGAAACTATATCAATTGCAATTAATTGATGGACAATTAGCTAGATTAGACAGAAAGATTTCGCAAAAGATTTGTTTATTATAAATGAATATAATTCAGTATAAAAAGGTTATTCAATTCGATATTATTCTATTAAGGAATCAATAGATCATTCTGGGAATGCTATAATTGAAGATATATAATCCTTAAATTGATTGGCTATCAGAAACTATATTATTTCTGAAGAAAAGCAATTAATAAAATATATTAAAGCCAGCAAAGTTGAATATATATAGTAAAAAACTAAAGGCGAACAGCATTATTGATATAAAACATCAAATCCAAGGTTTTCTATTAATAACAAAGGAAAATGAATTTTTTGTATAAATAAAGAATAAACAGAAAAAGTTGTTTGAAAACATCTTTATAATAAAATAAAAAGAGATATCAATACCAGAATAATATCAGAAGTATAAGAAACTATTCGAAGAAAGAAAAGGTTATAAAGTTTTACCAAAATATAAATTATAAGATTATAAGATAGTATTAAAAAAAGGTAAGATATCTTTATTTAGTTTAATCTATTTAATATTAGTTTTTGATTTAGGGATGTTTAGGGATTATATTGGCAATATATTAGAAAAGGGATAGATCAAAGAATCTATTTTATAAATAATTAGCCTTGTATTATTTATATCCAAAAAGGATGGTACAAAAAAGCTTTATATAGATTACTATAAACTCAACGATATAATAATCAAAGATCGATACCTACTTCCATTAACTATAAAATTGAGGGATTGATTGGGAAAAGCCAAGATTTTCTTTAAGTTTGATCTACGAAACGGATTTCATTTTATTAGAATAAAGGAAGGTGAAGAATGGAAAACCATATTCAGAATTTGATACAGATTATACAAGTATCAGATTATACCATTCGGATTGACAAACATATTAGCAATATATATATGTTTAATCAATAATATATTAAGAAAATATCTAAATATATATTGTATATGTTATCTAAATGATATATTGGTATTTTTAGAAAACAAAGAACAATATATTTAAAATATTCACAAAATTTTACAATAATTGAAGAAAACAGATCTTCAATACAAATCTAGCAAATATGAATTTCATATTATCGAAACAGAATTCCTAGGTTATATTATATTCTTTAAAGGTCTCAAAATGAATCCCGACAAAATAAAAACAATCAAAGAATGGGAATTACCAACAAATATTAAGGAAGTACAATTCTTCTTAAAGTTCGCCAACTTTTATTAACGATTCATCAAGAACTATTCGAAAATAACCGCCTCAATGATCGAGATCATTAAAAAGAATCAAAGAGAATTTCGATAAATAGAAACAATACAAATAACATTCAAATATCTTAAAAGAGCATTCGCAGAAGAATCAGTTCTTAAAGCTTTTGATCCAGAACTACCAATAATCGTGGAGATAAACTCTTCAAACTATATATTAGATGCAATATTCAGTTAATTAGGCTTAAACAAGAAATAACAATCAATCGTTTATCATTCATGCAAACTATCGCCAGCCGAATTAAACTACGAAATATATGATAAGGAATTGCTAGCGATAGTAAATGCTTTTAAAAAATAGAGAGTATATTTGAAAGGATCGAAATATATAGTGTAGGTGTATACAGATTATAAGAATTTGGTTTACTTTATTACAACAAAGGAATTAAATCGACAGTAGGTCTGATGATCGGAAACTATGACTGCCTACAATTTCAGAATTTCATATGTCAAAGGAAACGAAAATGCTAGGGCAGATGCTCTCAATTGAAAACCAAAATACTTACAAAATAAGATATACGAATCGTATATGATATTAAAATAAGACGGCGATATTTTAATTCATAATAAATTACAATTCGTTGCCATTTCAGGAATAAATTATGATACTATCAAGGATATCATAAAAACAGAATATATAACAGATGCTATAATCAAAAGACTCTTAATTATACCAGACAATTTAGAAAGAGGATTTATTATTGAAGATAGATTCATTCATTTTTATAATAAACTTTATATATCCTTTAATCTAATTAAGGATTACATTACAGAACAATATAAATTATCAGCTTACAGACATCAAGGTATTACAAGAACTTTTGCCAGAATAAGGAAAGAAATGTACTTTCCAAAAATGAGGATTATAATTGAAAACATAATTGGGAACTGCGATATTTATATAAGGAATAAAGCTGTTTAATATACCCTTTATAATCAATTCAAAACCCCTGAATTATCTATTCAATTTTGAAAGTCCATTGTTTGGGATTTTGTAGTAAAACTATCATTATCTAAAGACCCGGTTATCCAGAAAGAATATGATTCTATATTAATGATAATAAATAGATTAATCAAATTTGTTCATATAATATCATTCTGTGAAACTTGGACAATAGACAATCTTGCTTATATATTCCTACGAAATATAATTAGCATTTATGATGTATTAGATAAGATTATTTCAGATAGGGACAAACTATTTATATCGAAGTTTTGGTCTACCTTTATGGTATTGTTTAGAATCAAAAGAAAGTTTTCAATTGCTTTTCATTTACAAATAGATGGTCAAATAGAATGATTAAACCAAACGATAGAAGTTTATTTACACTATTATATCAATTACAAACAAGATAACTAAGTTAAATTATTACTTTTGGCACAATTCGTATATAATACATCAGAAACAGAAACCACAAAAGTAACGCCAATATATACTAACTTTGGGTTCAATTTATTAGCTTACAAATCATCATTATCGCAAGATACGAATATAGACGAAACTATAAAAGATATTATAGAAATCAAAGAGCTTCAAGAACAATTCTCCTTAGATTTATAATTCATCGTTTTAAGAATAGCATTATATTATAATAAATCAAGAAGTGTAAGACCTATTTTTAAAGAAAAGGATAAAGTTTATTTTATTCGAAGAAATATATAGAAAAAACGATTAAACGATAAACTAGACCATAAGAAACTAGGATTATTCAAAATCGATAAAGTAGTAGAATTAATCAACTACAAATTGAAACTACTATATATAATGAATATCCATCTAATATTTCATATTTTATTCTTCGAGAAAGCACCATTTAAAGCATCGAAAGCGCCAAACCCGAAAATTGAACTAATCAACCCAAAGGAAGAATATTATATCGAAGAAATACTAGATTACAAATATATTAATAGAAAAATCAAATATTTAATCAAATGACAAAATTACTTATATTTGGAAAACATTTGGGAATCTAAGAAGAACCTTGATATATTTGATTTGTTGAAGGAATTTTATCAACGATATCCGGATTTTCCCAAAAGAGATCCGAAGGACTCAAAAAGGAGGAAGGATCGAAATCGTTCAATATATTCGAATTAATCTTGGCAAATATCGATGAATCAATAATCGCTTGCTTTTTCTCCTTCTTTATATATTCATTTTCCAATTTCTTTTGTTTCTTCAAAATATCAAATTCGTCCAGATATTTAAGGCCTCGATCAACTATATATTTATAATGCTTTTTAATATATTTCCTTTGTTTTTGTAAACGAAATAACTTCGATATAATTACCTTCTCCTTCTGATCTAATTTTTCTTCTTGATGATCAAGAGCTTTCCAATCGTTTTTACAAGGAACCTTTTGTTCTTAATCATTCGATAAAGCAAATACAACATTATAGGATCAATAAGTTCGTATACATTCAGAACAATATGTCTGTTCAGAATTACCCAAATCCTTTATACAACAAAATTCATTTTTTCGGCAAAAGTTACAAGGAACCATTTCTACTTTGTTTTGTTTAATCGATTAAATCAAGCGAATTATCTCTTTATACTTTCGATGTTTTATAGGAATAGGGCAAAAAGGTATAATATCGAAAAGATAGAAAATGATTCTAATAAGAATCCTATATAGGAAATATTAGTCATTTATAAACAATTGAGGACGATATTAAACTAAGAAAAGGATAATATTATATTAATACAATAAAGCTATTATATGATTTGGATATCATATAATAGAACGATAAAGAACGATTGTTCTAAAGGATATCCAGAAAAACCTACTTTTAAAAACGGAGGGCTTTGAGCGTTCCTAATCATAAAGATCTATATAATCAAGATGGATTTCCTTTATATAAAACTTCATGTTCAAAATCAATCATTTAGTATACTCTACTATTAATTACAAATAGTATATTTATATTGTCATTATTTAAGTCCTTATTTGATGTCTAGTTATAAACCTACCTCGAGAGCCTAGAACACTTCCACATGATCTAGACGGCTACCCTCGTAACAATAGATTCCTCAATCAGATCGCTCAAGTTCTTATCGGTTTCCAATATACTTATTTGGTAAAGCTATCTTAAGGGTTTTGTTAATTGTAATATCTTTGTGTTACAACGGCCAACATCTATGCCGCGTCACATGACTAATACAGGGTAACGTGACAAAGTCACGTTATGGACCGCTAAAGAACGCTGGCGGTCCAGGACCATTATGCGGTCCTGATTAGCTATAAATATAAAGGTTTATATAAACAAAACGGATTTCCTTTGTATAGAGCTTCGTATTCAAGATCAATCATTTAGTATATTTTACTATTAATTATGAATAGTATATTCATATTATTATTATTTAAGTCCTTGTTTGATGCCTAATTATAAACCTACTTCGAAAGCCTAGAACACTTTTATATGATTTAGACAATTACCTTTGTAACACTTTGAACATCATTATTATTTCAAGTACCGATTCGATAAGTAACAACATTATGTTTTTCAAAACATTATAGCTTAGCAACCCTGCTACAATCAATCAGGTCACCCTTGAAAATATCGATAAGAATAAAGACATCATTATAGGAAGTATCGAAGACTTTAAAGAAATCATTGTCATCGAGACCTTTAAAATCGCTTTACCAAACCGATTTATAAACAATCAATAAAAGCTAGAAACCTTTTTGTTTCAATTTGAGATCTACTTTCAATTTAATCAAGACAAATTCAATTATAATACTAATAAAAGCGTTTGGGCTGTTTTTTATTTCAAAGGAGAAATTGTTAAATAGATTCAATTATATCTCAAGGACTATTTCACCAACTTGAATGAACCTAAAAAGCGAATATACTTAATTCAAATCATCTTTAGGAGATTCGAAAGATTCAAGAAAGAAATACAATGAGTATTTGGGAATATCAACGAATTATATAATATTGAATCCAAGATTTATGATTTCAAACAAACAAAATCAACAATTAAATATGCTATGGAATTCAGGAGGTATATAGATATTATTGGATAGGAAGAGAATACAACGATGAGTTACTATCAGAAAGGGCTCAAACCTGAAGTCAGGCTAGAATTGGATCGCAATTGCATTTGGGAAGATTTAAACGAATTGATCGAGGAATCTATTAAAGCAAATAAGATATTTTATAAATATCAGAAAAAACATTGATCTTTCAACTTTTATGGAAACCGAGATTGTGGTAAGTACTATAAAAATAAAGGAAGACTTTGAGAAAACAAACAATCTTATAGAGAATCAATATAATTGAATATAATGTTCAAGAACAAATTATTTAAGGAAAAGGTAAAACGAAAATACAAGGATAAATTATACTTCGAATATAACAAACTAAATCATCGAATCAAAGATTATCAAAACAAGAAATCGCTTAAAGAAAACTATTATAAGAAGTTCGGCAAAAATCAATTCAATATTATCTTTGTACTTTAATTATATATTTTATATTTTATTAAGAACAATAGTTACAAACGAAAAGAACGACAAAAGGAAATCGATATAATGTTTCGAGATCAGGAAGAATTGAACATTATAGATCAATATAAATTGGAATGTCTACGAATTCCTTTCTTTTCTTTTAACAAAACAGAACCGAAAGAATCATTATCGAAAGAACAGACAATTGAGTATATTATTATAAGCTGGACAATTTGTTATAATGAAATTTGCAGAATTCATTTATCAGACAAGGAAGCTACAGATTGATTCCTTTAAAGGAAAGTAAGAAGAATTTATAAAAAGGGAAAAGCAATCAAAACTTATAAAGAAGGTCAAGGCCAATTGAATATTACAGAACAAATAGATCAGATCTATTGTAATATAAAAATAAATAAACAAACAATCCAGGTTATAATAGATTTAGAAATTACAGGAAATTTTATTGTATCAGGAATTATAAAGCATTTAGAAGTATAACTTCAAACAAAACAAAAACTATATCAATTACAATTAATTAATAAACAATTAGCCGGATTAAACAAAAATATTTTGTAAAAGATTTGTTTATTGTAAATAAGCATAATCTAATACAAAAAGGTTATCCAATTCGATATTGTTCTATTAAAAAATCAACAGATCATTCTGGGAATGCCATAATTGAAGGTATATAACCCCCAGATTGATTGATTATCGGAAATTATATCATTTCCGAAGAAAAGCGATCGATAAGATATGTTAGAACCAACAAAACTAAATATATACAATAAAGAACTAAAAGCGAACAATATCATCGATATAGAACACTAATCCAGGGTCCTCCATTAATGGCGAAGGAAGGTGAACCTTCTATACAAATGAAAAATAAACAAAAGAAATTGCTTGAAAACATCCTTGTAATAAAACAGAAAAAGACGCTAATACCAAAACAATACCAGAAATACAAGAAACTATTCGAAAAAAGAAAAGGCTATAAAACTTTATCAAAACATAAATTATAAGATCATAAGATAGTATTGAAGGAAAGCAAAATACCTTTATTCAGCCCAATCTATTCGATATTAACCTTTGATTTAAAGACATTTAGGGATTATATTGACAATACATTAGAAAAAGGATAGATCAGAGAATCCATTTTATAGACAATTAGCCCTATATTATTTGTATTAAAGAAAGATGGTATAAAAAGGTTTTGTATAGATTACTGCAAATTCAACAATATAACAATCAAAGATCGATATTCATTTCTATTAGCTACAGAATTGAAGGATCGATTGGGAAAAGCCAAGATTTTCTCCAAATTTGATCTACGAAACGGATTTCATCTCATCAGAATGAAGGAAGGTGAAGAATGGAAAACCGTATTCAGAACTCGATACGGATTATACAAATATCAAGTTATACCATTCGGATTGATAAACACACCAGCAATATATATGCATTTAATCAATAATATACTAAAAAAATATTTAGATATATACTATATATACTATCTAAATAATATATTAATATTCTCAGAAAACAAAGAATAACATATTCAAAATATTCATAAAGTTTTACAATAATTGAAAAAAGCAGATCTTCAATATAAATCTAACAAATGCGAATTTTATATTATCGAAACAGAATTCCTAGATTATATTATATTCTCCAAAGGCTTCAAAATGAGTCCTGACAAAATAAAAATAATCAAAGAATAAAAATCATCAACAAGTATAAAGGAAATATAATCCTTTTTAAGGTTCGCCAATTTCTATTGATGATTCATTAAGAACTATTCGAAAATAATTGCCTTAATGATTGAGATTATTAAGAAGAATCAAAGGGAATTTCGATAGATAAAAGCAGTACAAACAGTATTCGAATGTTTTAAAGAAGCATTTGCGGGAAAACCAGTTCTCAAAGCTTTTGATCCAGAATTACCAATAATTGTGGAGATAGATTCTTTAGATTATATATTAAACATAATATTCAACCAATTAGACTTGAACAAAAAATAGCAATTAATTGTTTATTATTTATACAAATTATCGCTAGCCGAATTAAATTACAAAATATATAACAAGGAATTATTAACAATAGTAGATATTTTCAGGGAATAGAGAATATATTTGGAAAGATCGAAATATATAATATAGGTATATACAAATTATAAGAATTTGGTTTACTTCACCATAACAAAGGAATTAAATCGATGGCAGATCCGATAATCGGAAATTATGATTGTTTACAACTTCAGAATTTCATATATTAAAGGAAACGAAAATACTAGGGCAAATGTTTTTAGCCAAAAACCAGAATACTTACAAAATAAGATATACGAATCGTATACGATATTAAAACAAGATAACGATACTTTAATTCATAATAAACCATAATTCACTGCCATTTCAAAAATAAATTATGATATTATTAAGGATATCATAAAAACGGAATATGTAATAAACACTATAATTAAAAGAATCCTAATTATATCAAATAATCTAGAAAGAGGATTCATTATTGAAGATAGGTTTATTCACTTTTATAATAAACTTTATATACCTTTTAATCTAATTAAGGATTATATTATAGAACAATATAAGCTATCAGTTCATGGGCATCAAAATATTGCAAGAACCTTTGCCAGAATAAAGAGAGAAGTTTACTTTCCAAAAATGAGGATTATAATTGAGAATATAGTTAGGAATTGTAATATCTGTATAAAGAATAAAGCTATTTGATATATCCTTTATAATCAGTTCAAAACCCCCGAATTACCTATTCAATTTTGAAAGTCCATTATTTGGAATTTTGTAATAAAACTATCATTATCCAAAGACCCGGTTACCCAAAAGGAGTATGATTCTATATTAATGGTAATAAATAGGTTAATCAAATTTGTTCATATGATATTATTTTATGAAATTTGGACAACAAATGATTTTGCTTATATATTCATAAGGAATATAATCAGTATTTATAATATACCAGATGAGATTATCTCAAATAAGGACAAATTATTTATATCAAAGTTTTGGTTTACCTTTATAACATTGCTTGAAATCAAAAGAAAGCTTTCAACTGTTTTTCATCTGCAAACAGATAACTAGACAAAACGATTAAATCAAATGATAGAAACCTATTTATATTGCTACATCAATTATAAACAAGACAATTGGGTTAAATTATTACTTTTGGCATAATTTGTATATAATACATCAAAGACGGAAATTATAAAAGTAACGCCAGTATATGTTAACTTTGGGTTCAATTTATTGGTTTATAAATCATTATTATTGCAAAATGTGAATGTAAATGAAGCCATAAAAGATATTACGGAAATTAAGGAGCTTTAAAAACAATTCTCCTTAGATTTATAGTTTATCACTTTAAGAACAATATCATATTACAACGAATCAAGAAGTATAGGATTTATTCTTAAAAAAGAGGATAAAGTTTATTTTATTCGAAAAAACATACAGATAAAACGACCAAATGATAAACTAGATTATAAGAAACTAGGATTATTCAAAATCGATAAAGTAATAAGATTAATTAATTACAAATTGAAACTACCATATATAATGAATATCCACCCAGTATTTTATATCTCATTCCTTAAGAAAGCATCATCTAGAGTATCGAAAGCATTAGACCCAGAAATCGAATTAATCAATTCAAAGAAAGAATATTATATCAAAGAAATATTAGACTGCAAATATATTAACGGAAAAGTCAAATATTTAATCAAATAGTAAGATTACTTATATTCGGAAAACATTTGGGAATCTAAGAAGAACCTTGGTACTCCTGATTTGTTGAAGGAATTTTACCAATATTATCCAGACCTTCCCAAAAAGGATCCGAAGGACTCAAAAAGGAAAAAGGGTCAAAATTGTTCAATATATTCGAATTAGTTTCAACAAACCCTGATAAATCAATATTTACTTGCTCCTTCTCCTTCTTTATATACTCATTCCTCAATTTCTTCTTTTCTTCAACTTTTACAAATTTATTGAGAATATACAAACCCCAACGAAACATTTCAGATTTTCGTTTTAACAAAAAACGTTTCTGTTTTCTAAATCGAAAGATCCTAACCATAATCTCCTAAGAAACCTTAATAATTGCTTCCTTCTTTTACTCCAATTTTGTCTTTTGACAATCCAAACTATCCCAATTGTTTTCCAACAGACCTTTAATATTACATTTCTTTCTTTGACAAATACATTCAATACAACGAAAAGAATCAATTGAAGAAACAATACATTTGCACTCCTAACAATTGTACAAAGAATACAAAGGCATTTCGAATCTACAAGTTTCTATCAAACGAGCTAGACGAAATTGTTCCTTTTTCTTTTACAAAACTATAATTATAATGATAAAAGAAGTTCATTAATGAAAAAAATAAAAAGGAAAAGTTACATTATATAATGTTTAGGACAAATGCTAAACTAAAAGGGGAATAGTATTATAATAATTAATATCTATACCACGTTACATAATTAATACAGAGTAATATGACAAAGTCACATTATAGACTGCTAAGGAACGCTGGCGGTTTAGGATCGTTATGTGGTTTTGATTAGCTATAAGTATAAAGGTTTATATAAATAAGACGGATTTCCTTTGTATAAAGCTTTGTATTCAAGATCAATCATTTAGTATACTCTATTATTAATTACGAATAATATATTCATATTGTCATTATTTAAGTCCTTGTTTAACGCCTAATTATAAACCTACCTCGAGAGCCTAGAACACTTCCATGTGATCTAGACGGCTACCCTCGTAACACTTTGGATTCTTTTATAATGATATCGCTGTTTTTATCGATTATTTGATTTATCGAAGGTATATTATTGTATTGGTTCTTTTGTAGAATATTGCCGATAATCGCTACATTAAACGATTGATATCAATTCGATGTTTGAAACAATAAAGGTACTCAAAATATTACAAGGACAACCTTTTGATTATACAGAAATAACTATAAAATTCTGAACACAAGATAAGTTTAGATTAAACTTCAAATAGATGATCGATAAGATTATATAATAATTAATTTGTTATTCTTGTAACTATACTATAAAAATAATGATTGTTTTTGAATACAAAGCTTTATATTATAATAGAATCTTGATTCTTTATATAAATCTTTATACTCTGGCCTAATCCCTAGGACCTCTCTTTTATACTGGATCGTTATGGATCTTTGACACTCCAGGATCGCTATAGATCCGATGAAGCTCCATCATGTGTTTATATATCATGTGACGCGGTACTAAACAAGGACCGGCGTAACACTATATATATTTTAGAGAAATTAGAATCAGGATTTATATTTGAAGATGAAATGATCTATTTTTATAAGAAAATATATATTCCAAATTATTTAGCAAAGATTTTTGTAAAAGAACAATATAGATTGCCAATATACAAATATCAAAGGATTACAAGAATATTTACAAGGTTCAAAGAAATTAGTTACTTTCCACAAATAAAAAAAATAGTTGAAGAAATTGTTGGGAATTATGATATCTATATTCAAAACAAATCATCGCAATATATTTTGTATAATCAATTTTAGATATCAGATATACTTTCTTAATTATAAAAGTTCATTATATAGGATTTTATAATCAAATTACTATTTTCTAAAGATCTTATTACAAAAGTTGAATACGATTCTATATTTGTTGTAATAAAAAGATTAATAAAATTCGTATATATAATATTATTTAAAGAATTATAAAATATTGAACAATTAACTTTTATATTCTTCAAAAATATAATTAATATATATAAAGTATTAGATCAAATAATTTCAAATAGAAACAAATTCTTTATCTTTAAATTCTGGATTATATTTATAGGATTATTAAAAATAATAAGAAAACTATTTATTTCTTTTTATTCATAAATAAATGATTAAATAGAAAGAATCAATCAGATAATGGAAATATATCTTAGATATCATATCAATTATCAACAAAACAATTGAGTAGAATTATTATTTATAATTTAATTCGTATATAAAATATTGGAAACAAAAACAATAAAGATTATATCAATATATATTAATTTCGGTTTCAATTCTAAAATATATAAAACCCTGATATTATAAGAAGCAAATATTGAATCAGTTATTATTAAAGTTGAACAACTTAAAGATCTTCAAAAGTAGTTATCTTTTAATTTAAAATTTATATCTTTATATATAGTAATTTATTATAATAAAAAATATAGTATAGAACTAATGTTTAAAAAAAAGGATAAAGTTTATTTGTTATAATACAATATCGATACAAAAAGACCAAGTAATAAATTAGATCATAGGAAATTAGGATCATTCAAGATTGACAAGATAATAAGTTTCATCAATTATTAATTGAAATTATTTAATATTATAAATATCTATTCAACCTTTTATATATCCTTGCTCGAATCAATATTATCAGGAACGCCGAATATATCATTCATCGAAATCGAATTAATCAATTTAGAAGTTATATATGATATCGAAACAATATTAGATTGTAAATATATTAGAGATAAAATCAAATACTTGATCAAATGATTGGACTATTTATATTCAAAAAACATATAGGAATTCAAGAAAGATCTCAATTGCTTTGAGAAGTTATAGGCATTTTATTTAAAGTACTTATATCTGTTAATAAAGTATCAAGCTTTGTATCGGATATCGGTGATAACAAAGAATCGAAGAAATCGAAGGAAAAAGAATCATTAGGAATAGATATACCTGTCTTTTCCTTTTCCAGTTTTTCCTTTTCAATCTTCTTTTTCTTTAACCTTTCATTCTCTTTAATCAAATTAAGTTCTTTTAGTATATGAAGATTGTAACGAATCATTTCTTTTTTATATTTATAAAGGAATTCCTATTGATAATATAAACGAAGAATATAAACTATCAATTCTTAAGATTTAGCAAACAGAATTTGCGATTCAACAAAAGCTTTTTTCTTCTTTAAACAAAATTGTTTTTATTATTGTTTCAAAGTATTATATTGAAAGGATATTGCAGATCCAGGATAATAACGATCTTTCTTGAAATGAATATATACAGAACAATGTTTCGATAGATCCTTATTTATTAAATAATTACAATCAGTTTGAAGATATAAAGCATAAGGTTCACATTTGCTACCAAAACAGATAATATAATTAAATAAAAAAGCGGGATTGTAAATAAAGGTTATTCGTATAAAAGGCATAATGAAGAAAGAATAACATTTAATTAAAATTGAATAAGTTAGGAGGGTAGATTTTATTATATAAATGTTTGAGACAAATATTAATCTAAAAAGGGGATAATATTATAATAAATAACATCAGATCATAGGATAAGTACTATATAAAGGAAAGTCGATTCGATTTGTCGACTCGAATAGTCGAATAGATTTGTCGATTCGATCAAAATACGAAAGTCTATATAAAAGGATAAGATTCCATTATAATATAAAGCTTTGTGTTCAAGATCAATCATTACTTTTATAATATAATTACAAAAATAGCAAATATGTTTATTATACTATCTTATTGATTATTTACTTGAAGTTTAATCTAAACCATTTTGGAATAAGACTTTTGATACTTCTATGTGACCCAAGAGGCTGTCTCCGTAACACAATTCTACAAAAGATTTCAAAATCGATTATAATATTAATAGGTTTAGTACTTTCAAAAGCTTTTCCTATAATTCTGTCGCAATCGTATAGACTAAGATTCATTCCAAATATATTATTATAATCAATTGATTTCAATAGAATACATTATAATAATATAATTAATAAATAAAAATAAGAATATTAAAGGAAAATACAATTTTTTTTTTAAAAAAGCGCGTTTTGGCTGATAGCAATTGGCACGTGCTGTAGGTCCTAGTACCCTACTCCGTACTCCGTAGATTTTTCCGTAGATCTGCCGTCCTTCACCGCCTTTCACGTATTTCTCGGTAAGCTTTCCAATCACTAATCACTGGACTAAAGTCAGTAGATTTCCTGATGAGTCCACACTCCAAAGTTCTTCTTCATTGATACATTCACCACCTATTGTTGACCACTTTGCGATACGAGCGATTCAAGCTTTACCGGTATCCATCATGTCTTTACCACCTCAAGATTCTACCAGAACTCCATATCAACAACCAAACCCACAACGCCATATCTTCCCAGCTCAACAAAATCTTGGTCAGCAAATTATTGCTTATCCAAGACCAACATCTACTGGTATTCGCGGTCCACCAATTCAACAACACAATTCCCCATACACCACCCCATATGCCACCCCATACGCCACCCCATACGCCAATAAGCAACCGGTTCCTCAAAGACAAAATGGCAACAATGGAGTATCTGCAGAACAACAAATTGCTCAAGGCATTTTGAGTAATACTTCCAATGGTCAAACTCCTCAACGACAGTCCCAGAGGCAACATGGACCCCCGCCTATGGGTGCAGCAATTCATATGGCCCCTCAACATACCCCACAAAATCAATCCATGAGTGTCAATCATGCCGTTCATCCAACTCCCCCATCCGCCATGAATCAAGCTCGAGAATTTGGCACTCAGCAACGACAGTCACAATCTCCGGCGTTGCAAGGACAAAGTCTTGGCATTCAACGGCCCCCCTCCATGAACCCCTCTCCCGCTAATTCAAACCTCGGATCTACGAGGCCGCAAGATTCACCGGCAAGCTCCGCTCAGGATATGTCCATGATTGATCCTCGACTTTCACTCGATCAACGATTAGATCCTAGCAATTCCCTTCTTTCTCCGGCGGATGAAGACGATCAAACTGAAGCTCCAGAAGTGTCTCCTGATGGTATGCTTAGTGCTCCGCCAGGAGGTAGTTATCCGACTTTCGAGGCCCTTTTTGCAGCGGCACAAGCACATGCTTTGACACATGGTTATGCATTTGTGATTGGCAGATCTAAACGTGATAATAGAGGCCTAAAGAAAGTATTCCTCATTTGTGATCGCGGTGGAACCAACAAGGAGAAGATACCAGGTGAACAACGGCAACGTAAGACCAAGTCCCGCAAATGTGGCTGCGAATTTGGTGTCTTTGGTCTCGAAAATAAGACTGCTTGGCTTTTACGAGGTCGAATTGATGGAGAACACCTCACACATAATCATCCCCCGAGTGATAGTCCCACGGAACATCCAGGAGCTAGAAAGTTGAATCCTAAAGCAATTGCCGCTGTAAAGGCTCTTGAGGAAAATGGTAAATCAGACCCCATCTGCAGATGTCTATAAACAGTTGTCTAATATATGAGCTAGGTGTATCCGTAAAAGAGACCCTCGAAATTCTCCACCGCGAAAATCCCACCATTCGCTTCCTTCCCCGCGACATTTACAATGCCCGAGCCGCCATCAAGCGAGACCCATCCCGTGTAGAACCTACAGCTATGGAGTCTCTTCCCACCTTCTACAAAAAGCCTCCCATGACATTCGAAGAGAAACTTCGCGCCGAACTTCGAACTGAGGTAGCCAACGCCCAAGCAGAAATGGAGAAAGTCAAGACCGATTGTAAGAGAGAAGTAGAAGATCTAAAGGAACAATTAAGACAGAAAGATGTTGTGATTCACAAGTTTGAGCAATTTATTGATATTTGTAATGAGCGGGTAATGATTCGAAGAGACGATCTATTTAACGCCCCTCCTGAGGCCGAGCCAAGCGCAAATGCTATGGGCAATGCTATGGGTAATTCCATGGGCTAAATTGAGCAGTTTTCTATCTATTAATTAGATAAATCAATTGGTGGTTGAATTACGGATGAAATTTTATGAATCGGGAATTAAAGGAATGGGTTTTTGAGTCTGGAGTTTTACCTAGCTCACTCCTTTTCAAGGGTGGAACTTTTGGGGTTTTCCAGGTTGGTCCGGGTGGGTTGGTACTACGGTTGCTTGGTGTTTGGGATGGGTTGAGGGACAGACTTTTGTATGTTTCCGTTAGTTATGGCTTTTTATGATGGATGGGGCTATGATTTTGGTGTTTGGGCAAATTCATATGAGATAAGACGTACATCCTCATACAGGAGAGGGTCTCTGGGAGAGGGTCTTTGGTATGGGTATAGCAGATAGGGAATCCTGATGCATACATGCATTTGTTCTCCATTTCATGAATCGATATAATTTGGACGTTTGCTGGCTTTTATCGGTTGGGTGTTGCGAAAGGGAAACAGATGAAGATGTCTGTTTATAAACACTTGCTGAGATGTCTTGTTGATTGTTCAGATCCAGATAGAGAGGTATCGATGACATTTATGCTTTCTTCACGTTCTCTAGCAACCAACAGTATTATCCTGTATTTTGTTTATTACATTACATCACATTACACGTTATACGTAGATTAAAGAAATGTGGGAAGTACCTAGGTAGTTCTCAGATAAGAGGCAAAATGAAAACCCCATTCAGAAGATTACTTCAAACAGCATCAACGCACAGAGTGGAATGATACCCTAAATTCTAGTAGGTATGTATCTCATTTATCGGATATCGAATATTGGATATCTACTAAGTACTTAGGTACTAATATTATATTATGGGAATGGCAGTTCAACTTAAACTGGAAGAAGGGGGTAAACAGATTCAAGGTTGTTGGGTTGGTTTACTTGTTGATCTGTCTGAGATCTAGTATTTTGTACTATGTGATAAAAAGAACATTGTATAAGATGAAATGGCTAATATCTAAAAAGCTAGAGTATCCCCACTAACCTTATCCTCATTCCCATCCTGGACCTCTCCCATAACCATACCCTGACTTTCCGGCAAAGGAACCTTATTCTTCCCCTTCCTATACACTCTCTCGTCCCTCGGATCAAAACCACCCTTTCCCCAAGTTGCCCATTCCGGAGTTTCAGCACCCACGTAATCTTCAGGGCCGAACTTTTCCCCACTCTCTAAGCACTCGAAGAATTTCTTATAGTCAATCCTCGTGTGCCATTTACCCGCAATGTTGAATCGGTCAGATGCGATCAAGATACAGCAACTGTGAGCATGTTCTGCCGCAATACCATATCCCAATCCTCTTTTTTTGAGTGATGCAGAAAGAGCTTCAACAAAAGCGCAGACCTCTTCGTAAAATGGTACGTTTTGCATCGTGAGTCCTGCACCTGCGGAGGACGATGTTCCACAATATGTAACACCTTTGACTTCTACGAAACAAGGTAATCCCTTTTCGACAAGGTCGGCGTAGCCTTCTGCTTCGTCATCGATATTAAAGCCTTTAACGAGCGTAAGACGGAATACGGTACGTTGTTCAAATCGACGTTCCCGAAGGATATCGAGACAGCGCTGGAATCGTTCCCAGAAATCTCGATGGAGAGGTCGGTCGATTTTACGAAGAGAGTCTTTGTTTGAGGCATCAATACTAACGTAAAGCTGGGTAACTGGTTGAAGAGTGGCTAGTTGGTCTGGATGTTGTGCATTGCAGACAAGAAATGTGGATATATGTTCCTTGTGGAGCATGCTGGTGAATTCATTGATGTGTGGGTAGAAAATGGGTTCGCCGACCAAACTTAAAGCGCAGTGACGAATGCGCATTGCTTCCGCAAACCGTTCTGCTCTGACACCAGGAACGCCCCGCATCATCTTGATCTTTTTGTAGTGTCCAGCCTTGACACCATCAAAGATCATTTCTGGAGGGTCTACTTTCCATCTCCAGGTTGTTCCCACAGGATTGGTACCGTGTCTCCAGCAGAAGACACATTTGTTGGAACATGATAACGAGGGTGTAGTTTCCATACATTGATGGGATGCAATGCCATAGAAGGAATATTTATAGCAAGAACCTCTGCCACGGAGAGCCGATTTTGTCCATCTACAAATCTTGACACCTGAATGCGATCCCACAATTGAGTAGCCTTGCTTTGTCAAAGCTGCATATGTTGGTGAAGTTTTTGGTACCATCTCCTTAGCTACAACAGGAGCTGTCCTTGTCTTCCCCTTTGTCAATCCGACCGTCGTGAAATCTACCTCGAGTTCTTCCGGTCCTTCACTAACGGTATTGTCTATGGTTTCTGTATTATTCAAGACCCCTCCAATATCCTCCAAGTCATTCAAACTGTCGTCCTTCTTCGTCTTGGCCTTTCTCGAAGCAACATTTTGTTCATCAAAAAGGACTTCTCCGTCATCATCATCCTCAATATCCTCCATATCACTTTCTACCGCATCTCCACTTCCGACAACCCCTTCGCCTAAACTTCCCGTCTTTGCAATATGTTCCAGCACATCTACCACGCCTTCCCTCCACTCCCCCAATCTCTCTCGCGCATCCTTCTTTGCATCACCCATTCCCAGAGGAAATGCTCTCTTTCTGTCCGTCAACTTTGCTAACCATTTGTCTACATCCTTAGCCTGCGAACAAAATCCTTCTTCCTCTGTTGGCCAACCCTCTCTATCCCCAAATCCAAACACTGAATAGCCTAACAAGGGCGACAATGGCGCGGTATCGATTCTAAAATCATTATGCGTTTCTTGTAAATGTTCTAGGAAATTGTCCAACACAGTATCGATGTTATAACTAGGGATAAGTACTAGATAAAAGTAGCTTGTCCCAGCTTCACCCTTTGGTGGACTAATGAAATAGTCGTCATAGTCGATGTATGAAAGGTCGAGTAGCTGAGGATCGAGATATTTAATTCTTTGTCCAAGTTTACGTTCACGTATGTCACCTGTAATTTGCTCCACGAAATGGCTTGCGGTCTTTTCCGTCGTACCAGTCAATGAGGAGAAAAAAACTAGGACTTGAATCTTTTCAGGGCTAGTTTGCAGGTTATCTTCTGAAGATTTGCGTTTCTTGACACCTCCAATTATTCTTCGTGGGGCTTTGACGCCATTCGTTTTCTTTTCGTCGAATACCGGCGGAGATACCTTCTCTTTTACCGCAGGTAGAATGGGTGAAGCGGGTAATGGCGATGCAGATAGTTTCTCTCGCGAAGCTCGCGGGCGAAGTGTTATTCTAACAAGTATAAGGATGGTGGCCGTTGTAAGAATAATTGGGATGCGATGAAGATGCCATAATGCGACAATATCTATATTTACAGTAATTAATGTTTGGCCAATTTACATCAGAAAGAGGATATCTTACCATCAATTCCATAAAACCCAATCGGCCGCGAAATCCATGTATCATAAGCCATACCTAGTTACAAGATGATGATGATGCTGTACGAAGATATCACAAACTTTCAAAAATTTGGAGGGGGAAGTTCAAAATCGTGGGGCATAGTGCGGCCGCTGACAGCCATTAGTGCGCGCACGCCACCACTAGGTAATTATTATTATGTAACTGGGTGTCTTGATCAATAGCCGATGTTCGGTTAAAGAAGATTCGAGAACTCCGAGAGGTAACAAATTATTTTCTCCACACCCAATCCTCCGAGCTTCAATTCTTTGATATTTCCTAAACAACTTTCTGCAAATTATCCTTCGTGCAAACTTTAATAACTCTCACGATATAACTTCCAAGATGGTGAGTAAGCTTTACTGCTCCCTTATGCGGCCATGACCCCAATGTTGCGAGGCAATTTCGATTCTTATAAAAATCCCCATGCCACTTTAGCTTCTTGGTATTACATCTGCTAATAGATATTGATATTACAGTCTACCGCCCTCAAGTCAATCAAATCTCTCGCTCCTCTCCTTGACCGCGTCTTGGTCCAGAGAATCAAGGCCGAGAGCAGAACAGCCGCCGGTATCTACCTTCCAGAGTCCAGTGTTAAGGAGCTCAATGAGGCTAGAGTTTTGGCTGTTGGGCCAGGAGGTTTGGATAAGGATGGGAAGAGAGTTAGCTGTGGTGTGCAGGCTGGTGACAAAGTTTTGATTCCTCAGGTAAGCTACATTGGTGTGTGGTGGATGAGGTGGGGGTTCAATGAGTTTGCTTGCTGCTATCCTCGCAGATGAATTAAATGACTGCAGCATGGAAAAGGACGGGCTCGGGAGTTGTGGTGCAACATATGTTCTGAGCCGCTACTGACTAGAAATAGTACGGAGGATCACCAGTTAAGGTTGGAGAAGAAGAATACACTTTGTTCAGAGACCATGAGTAAGCTCTATGCCCTCTCACATTCCTCTAATTTGGGGCAAGTTACTGATGAGAGCTACAGTATCCTTGCAAAAATTAACGAATAAATGCTTTAACGATAATACGACTTGACGGGGGGTGTACCATAGATGTATAAAATCGAGCATAGCGGGCAAAGGAAAAAAGATATCTAGTGCAAGGTGTTGGGAGGACATATCGAAGACTGGCCTAATACTAAGGGGCTCAAGGAAATAGTTTTTTTGTATACCTTGATCTCCACCGGTGCATTGCCGTGCATGAATTTAAATGAATCTCTTCTCCTCAAAAATCAAAGTGTTTCCGGTTACAATTTGATCGCGATCCAAGGGATTGTATTTGCATGGGAAAAATCACGTTATAACTTGTGCTAGTTTCAGAGTTCAGCCTGCGATACTGTTTCTTTTGCGTTAATTTACAACAAGCAGGCGATAGTGCGAAGGAAGCCCCTGGGAGAACTGCAGAGGCGCATATCTATTTAGTATGGCTGTAAAAAAATCCCGAAGTCATTATATATGTTTGGCTCTTCATCTAATTCGCGTAGTGGTGATCTATTAGGAGAAGACGGTTTTATTGGCGGTTGTTTCTCCGATTCAAAAAAGGGGCTGCTTTCTGAAACCAAACGAAAATGTTTTAACGCCCTGCTTAATTTCTCAAGGAAGCGGAGGACCAATGAATAATATTGTCATACATACTGATACTAATTACCAAGTACTCCTCCAGCTGCGCCTTTGATCTGCTTAACTCTCCCGTGTCCAGATCATTCCACGGGTCTTTTTGTAGGCTATATGATCGATATGCATTGTATGCCTAAATAATATAAATTTCCCTTTTAGCAGTCCAAGAATTTGATTTGTCTTTGAATCAAAACACAAGCACCAAAAAAATTAAAAATTTCTTATATACTCGTACAACAGACGACGTACAAGGAAGGACCTTAAATACTAAATTACTTATTGTGAATGTTGGAGTGAATAGGAGATTCAAAGGTCCATAGACGAAAAGCTCGTCATACCATCCATCATACGCTTGTATGGAAAACAATAAAAACAACTTTGATCCTGGACAATAGCAACACCAAATCATTCCTTTTCTTATTAACCATCAACTTTCGAATCATCACGATTCTATTTTCTTTTCATTCATTCACAGCACGCTCTTTTGTTTCTTTGGATAAGAAACCTCTTCTCTGCAATTATTTATCGTACCTCCACCGGTATAGAACTACAAAACCATCTACATACGTAGATACATACATACACATTCTTTCCAGAAATTGATCTTTCGAAGAAAATAAAAATGCATCTCTCTCTTTTCACACTTGCCCTGGTGGCATCTTCCACTTCTCGGCTTGTGGCTGCTCACACGGTCTTCACGACACTTTTTGTAAATGATGTATCGCAGGGCGATGGAACATGTGTTCGTATGCCTTCGGATCCTAGCACGGCTACATTCCCTATCAATGATTTGGATAGTGACTCCATGGCTTGCGGTAAGTTCTTCTAGATCGAGATGTATGGATGTGCTGTTGCTGATAAATATAGGGTTCAATGGCACGAAGGGAGTCGATCGCGTCTGTTCGGTTAATCAGGCGGCGAAATTGATTTTCTTGTTTCGAGAGTATGCGGATGGTTCGAAGGAGGGCGCTATTGATCCCAATCATAAGGGCCCCTGTGCTGTTTATATGAAGCGTGTGGCTTCTGCTATAAATGATACGGCTGTTGGATCTGGTGAGTGATGTGTTTTTATTCTACCCGGATGATCGAAAACTACAAGTCCCAAGATGGATAATTCATCATTGTCTTATTTCCACCTCGGAGTAAAACTAACCTCTTCCATAGACTGGTTTAAAATCTGGGACGAAGGCTACGACAACGATACTAAAAAATGGTGCACGGAAAAGCTCATCCAAAACAACGGATACCTCTCTGTCAACATCCCTAGCGATCTAGCCGGCGGTTACTATCTCGCGCGACCCGAGCTTCTCGCCCTCCACCAAGCCGACAAGACGCCCCCAAACCCACAATTTTACGTCGGCTGCGCACAAATCTATCTAGATTCGGCTGAAACGGCGGTTCCGAAAGATACAGTAAGTATCCCAGGCTACGTCAATATTAGCGACTCTTCCGTTCTGTACAACATCTGGAACCCACCACCTACACCCTACACCATGCCTGGGCCGGCACCGTATCAAGCCGGTATTTCCGCCACCGACAGCATCACCGGCACCAAAGCGGTCAAATTCTCCGCGAAGCAAACTCAGAACGAGGGACTTCTCCCTCCAGACGCAGTGCTCACGAATGCCAATTGGTGGGGCGTCGAAGTCGCGAGTTATACGACGGAAGAGGGGTGTTGGAATGCTAGCTCTGATTGTTGGAATCAGACGACCGTGTGCTATGATAGTGCGCCGCCGACGGGCGATAAAGGGTGTAGGGATTGGGAGACACATTGTAGGGCGATTCAGGAGGGGTGTCAGGGGGGGGATTTTAATGGGCCGCCTGCGCTGGCGAAGGTGACGGGGATGGGGACGACGGTGATGACGGCTACGATTGCTCCGGCGGCTGAACAGACGGGGGGTGTTTATGCGGCGGGTTCGACGGTCGTTAGTGCGGGGAGCTTGAAGGTTAGCGAGGATGGAAGTTGTGGGGGTGGAGAGGGTCAAACTTGCAAGGGCAGTTCCTTGGGTGAGTGTTGTAGTCAGGTTGGGTATTGTGGTAGTAGTGGAGATTATTGCGGTACGGGATGTCAGGGGGATTTTGGGGTTTGTGGATGAGTGATGAGTGATTTGGGAAGGGTAGGTGATTTTGAAAGATGATATTGGTGAGATGTTGGTAGCATTTGAGATATGGGACAGAGAGCGAGTATCGAGACGTGAAATTTGGGTTTGGGAAATATGAAATGATATGATATGATTGCAACATTCATGTTGATCAAAAGACGAGGCAATCATTCAATCATTCATCACGATGGAGTTTTCCTGTATAACAGCAGAAAGGATATGCGAAAGGAAATGAAAGTATCAAACAGGATTTGAAACCCCGGCGCTGAAGATTAACCATTCTAAATTCTATTCTATTCTATTCCATGCTGTACATCCATCCTTTAGGCTCCAAGTTAGCATTCCAAACCTTACACAACAAACATGATATGCCGACCAAAGGCATCTGTATATTTAGACTTTCACAAGTGAATGTGCATAACGGATTACACTCCAATCCAAGTTGAAAGATATATATATATAGCATATGCTTCTATTAAAATCGACGTTGATATCATAAAAACGACTCAACGTCATCCCCTATCTAAAACAACCCCGAGGTATGTATCTAGTATCAAAAATTATATAAACCTCCAAGAAACCCTATGGATATACAATCTACTACAATTCCTCTACTATCTAAAAACGAGCCGTATGAACTGCACTGCAATCTAGTGCTATCGATATGAACCAACCTATGTAAACCATCCCCAGAAACGCCCCCTCATCCTAAGACTGACTATGCAAACCGAGAGTCGTCCAACGCTACGTAAAATTCGTTATTTGGTGGAAGGTTGTGGTGATGGTGGCTCGAGGGTATGTGTATGACCTGGAGCTGATATTGGGTTGCCATCTGAGTCTTGACGACATATCACTGTATCCCTTACCCAGGGATCGTCTAGTATCTGTGCCATTGTAGCTCTCTTTTTTGGATCCAGCTTCAACATGAGTCCGATGATCTTCCTACTCTCTCTCGGTAACAGGCGGAGTAGTCTCCATGGTCCTTTGATCACCTCTGGCTTAGGAGGCTCAGGCTTCTTTCCTTCAATAGAGTCAATTAAGGTGAGCATGGAAGGAACCGAAGTGGTGGAACCGTTGGGGCCATTTTTCGACTGATTAGAATTGGAATCAGACTGCTTTGTAGATGGTATGACCTCTCCATCCAGCATTTCTGCTCCTGGTGATGGAGGGGATGCAAATAACTTGTATGAATTATCCGTTATTCTAGGCATTTTCCATGGGAAACGTCGTAAAGACATGCAACAGAAAATGATTGCAAGAGACCAGATATCAGCTGGCTGAGGATCATATCTTTTCTCGTCATAAACCTCTGGAGCAAGGTAAGGATCGGAACCAACAATACCTACGGCAAGTATGTTAGCACAATTTGAAAAAAAAAAGGTTTCAGGTAACGTACCACTAGACAGCGTAATACCACCTTCAAAGGGATATAAGAATACGCTCGCACTACCAAAATCGATGATTTTCATGATTCCATATTGGTTCACCACCACGTTATCAAGTTTCAGATCGCGATGAGCTAAGCCCATGCTGTGCAAGTATGTAACACCACTAAGGATCTGAAGAAAAGAGCAGGTGACCTCCTCTCTCGACATTTTACCAGTCATGACAACAGCGAATAGATCGTAGGGCGCATATTCCATAACCTCGTACCACTTTCCCTTCTCCTGCACAATGTCTAATGTTTCGATGATGTTTCCATGATGTAAAGTTGATCCTATACAAAATTCGGCGGTCACCTTCTTTGTGTATTCCTTTTCTGATTCGTATGAATGTCTGGCACGGAATTCTTTCACGGCAAATGTTTTACCATCACTGCTTCGCTTCATCAAACGTACAGAGCCTCCGGCTCCAGCTCCGAGGACTTTCCCAAACTTTCCATATTTCGATGTCAACCCGTGATCTTCACCAAATGGAAGTTGATGAGGTCCCTTGCCATATGGTGGGGTCTTATTTACTGAAGTACTAGATTTAGCGGATGGTGTTGGAGAACCCGAACGCTTGACTTTGTGATGGCCAATTTTCAAGAATCGCTTAAGCTCTGACATAGAGCCGTGGGCTTTGTGAATCGATGATGCACTTTCATCGTAAGCGCCCGTTAAATGGTTCTTATGACCAAATAAACCAGTATGTCGTTTCTCGACACCTTGCGCTGGCGCCTTCACATCTGTCGCACTTCTAGATGATCTAGGCAAGCTGGTCGTGGACGAGCTTGGAGATTGTCGGTTCTTTGCACCAATCGCAGTAAATCTGAATCTCGACTCAATAGCCTCGGCGTTCTTGGGTTGCGGAACTCTTCTAGATGCGGCGTATGGATCGTCTAAATCTCCAGCAGGTGTAAAGGGTCTGCTGTAAGTCGATGCAGCAGCAGAACGCAACGGGCTAGGTTCTCGAGATACAGGAACGGACGTGTCGTTTGCAGTAGGACCGATCGAAAAAGTATGGTGCGGCTTGGATGGCGCTGTCTCGGTCAAGTGACTAGAAACAGCCACTATTTGTCCAGAAGACCCAGGTCGAGATGCATCGGCATCTGTAGTTGATGGTGAAGTTCCAGGTGGTGAAATCTGAGGAGTCACAGCCGCCGGATCTCCTTCGGCTGCCGCATTTTGGAGCGAAGATCCCTTTGCTACTTCAGTCGGGGCATCTCTCGATCTTGTGGCCGCGGGGGTAATGGGCGGAGAATGCATGGATGATGTTTGAGGACTTTGATGTGGAGAAGGTCGATTCGAGGAATTGTGTGTATTATGTCGGCTAGCCTCTCTCGAGTTTTCTTCAGTTGAGGGTATCTAAAATACAACGAGTCAGTGGGAAACAAATAGAACCCCAGAAATGATTTGGGGTCAGCGTAATAGCAACACCAATATGCACTGTTGTGGGCCTCATTACGCGTGTCCCTTGCAATGATCTCAGAGAGCTGCAAGTGGGGACAGAACTCCAGATTGTGGTTCTTATGCATAAAGGCTACTAGATCTAGCCCGTGGTTCTGCCAAATTTCCCTTTTTTGCAGAGCTTGATACTTCAGGCTGGCATCACAAAGTATCCTGGGAGAACTTGTAAAGATATAGGATTTTGTGAGTGGTGATGACGTACTCTCGAAGCTGGTAGAGACACAGGCTCGAAAGCAAAGTGGCTCATGCGACGTTCTTGCAGATGCGTTCCGTGAAGAGTTTTCGATAGCTGATCTAAATCTGACTGTTCCTTATTTGAGTTCTCTTGTGCAGGCTTGTCATCACATAGACCGGAGAAGCCTTCATTCGGTGCTATTTGCTCGTTGGCCGCGGCGAACCGGACTTGGGGGGAACCTTCAGTGGAGGATTTGCCGTCCAATTTGAATGGCACGGAACCTGCGGGCCCTACTGGAGAAGATTGTCAGCCTTCTCTTCCAGATGTATAGTGAGACGATGTCGTGATTGGATCAATGACAGCAGAAGTAAGCGCTGAAACTCACCAAGCGGGGCCGGTTGAGTCGACGATGATATTTCTTGAGTTGTAGCCATAGTGTGAGCGATGAGCTATAGGTTATTGTAGCAATTGCACTATGGTCGAGGATAGACCTCCGGAGCCTTCACACGAAAGTCGGGACAGGTTGAGGAGAGAAAGTTGATTCTGAAAGGAGAATTTGGAGGTTTAATGGTGGGGCTCTCGGAGCGTTTCTCTTGAGTCAAAAGCGGATATAAGTACTGGAAGAAAGTAAACTAAACGGAAAAAGAAGCCGAGATGATAAGTTTTGTGCCAATCGATGAATTTGATGGTAATCATCAAATTGAAATGGTAGAGTCAAATGTAAATGGAGGAATGAATTGTACAAGTAGGTATGTATGTATGTGTATGTATGTGTATGTGTATGTGTATGTGTATGTACTATGTAATATGTACTAGTTGAATTTGAATTTGAATTTTTTGAAAGTATTTGAAGATTCCAGGAAAGAAGAATGCTTCAATTGATTCGATTAGATCATGTTCATGTACTCTGTACAACCAAGAAATATACTGGTACGAACGGAACGTCCAAAGAAATAATAAAGGTAGTAAGACGCCAACTCCGGATGGGTGGGATTTTCAGTGGTAGTATGAGCCCTAGACGTAGTTAAGTACTAGGTGAGGGCTTAACTGGGTAGTACGTAGTACTCGATGCTCGATGAAGGCAAAGCTAAAAAGGCAGAGATACAAAGTAGGTCAAGCGCAATAGCCGGATGTGCATCGGTCGGCCTATAATATAATATAAAAAAGGATCGATGGATTGTAGTGTGACGATGTTTTTTCTTTCCTTCCAATCAGTTGTAAAATGTATATGGAGGAGGTATGTATGCATATGACAATCGTAACGGATAAACCTTATGCTCGGTAGACTCTTGATTATATCCAAAATATAAAAGGTATAATAGGTAGATAGATAGGTAGATAGGTAGGTATATTTTAATATGATGCAAATGAACTGATGAGATAGATAGATTGGATTTCACAATGATTGATTGATTGATTCATCAAGAGAAAATTCAAAATTCAATGTTCCAGTTCTAAATATAATTATTAATAAGATTACAACAAGACTAACAATAAGCTCTCGTTGTATTTATTTTAGATTACCATAGCTTAGTAAACAAGAACTCCTCACTCATCTCTTTTTCTTTGGATTCTTTATACACATTTTAAACCTTCATTCAAAAATATATTCAATTTTCCTTCTCGAGCGAATTATATTGAAGGTCTCGACCACAATTTTACGGAGTATGTTAGGCAATATGGAGAAGTGGATCGAAGTTTTAAAGGTGGCAAGATCAAAATAAATAGAACTGAAGAGATGCGCACATGTACTTTTCAGTCCATGTGGCTGGCTGGCTAGCTGGCTGGCTGCTGTTCTGTAGTTGAAACCGCCTTACAAACGTTCATGATAAAATGGGACTTCCATTCATACTGGCATTTGATTCGACAAACTCATCACGGCGAACTAGGTATCTGCTCTCAAGTTACTGGAACCAACAATTTTAAACAATGGGGAAAGTTTACTCCGTTTCGAATCAGAAGTCTCATAACCATACCGCCAAATGTACCGATCTTGTACAGCAGCTCAGCAAGTACAAGATTTATGCATGTCGAGTTTACCTATTTGCTTGTACAACATGATATCGTATTCTTTCCCCGTCCGATGATGAGCATGGTTCATGAGTGGATCATTGTACTTTTGGGGGGGGGGAAAGGAATTTGGTTTGTAGATCTTCCTGCATTTACTGACACTTAAGGTTGTATTGATATGTATTGACAGCGGGGATATGAATCTTCTAGGCGTCTTCTAGAATTCCACTGTCTGACAGGAAAGCCTCCCGAGTCCTGACTCCTGATACCGAGTTTTACCGAGGATATCCCCTGAAGCCCCGATCTCGCTGCCACCCGTTTGCTGAAAGGTTCCAGAAGAATTGGAAGAATAATCACACGTGATTGGATCAACTTACACAAATCGGAAGTCTCTCGGGTTTCCAGGAAAAGATATCTCATTCCATACTGGGCCGAGATCTCCAGAAGCATCACTATTTCTTCTTCTCTGTCCCAATCAAGTATTTTGAAACGCAAGTTTACTTCAGGGCGGAATGACACAAATCTGTCAAGTGCACGACTTATCGAATAGGTTGTATTGATTAAGGATTTCTTCTGAACATCTCGTTGGATTCGCTCTAGGTCGAAACCATCAGTTATCGTTGACGAGAAAATTATCTTCTAGTCGAAACATTCTCAAACATTCAACCGTCATGATAATCGTTTATATTGCACCGTGTAGCCCTAGTCTTTCCTCTGGAGATAGTGTAAAATAGTGTACATACGCATTCCAACGCCTCCGCAATGATATCACATGTAAAATTGACCCATTCTGTTCGAATGGGCCTAATTGACAACCTCGCCCCTTCATGCAACAACTTTGACCCCAATAGTTTTAGCCTGGGCAATTACTGATTTGCAAAGCCCCTCCAAAGTTAAGCCTGATAGTCGCAGTTCCGATTGTTTTATTTTGGCAATTTCGTAGATATGCTTCAGACTCACAGTACCCACAATCGTTGTCGAATCTGGTGCTCCCTTTAGCTTTCCCTTCATCGCCTCGACACCTGCCGCACTGAGAAGGAGCCATGATGTTGTTGGGGTGCGTATTTCGAAATGAAATGAACGATCTGGTCGCACTGTAACTCTCGCCGGGATTGGAGTACCTGAATTCATATGGGAGGTTCTTGCATTGAATTCCTAGTACAGACATTAGACCGATTGGTCAACTGGACAAGCCAAATATTGTATTTGTGAAGTATATGTACTTGAAGCAGCAACAAAATTATGGTACTGTCCCAAGTTGGAGGAGATATGCGTACCTTGCAGAAGTCCATTGACTTCACACCTTTACTTCCCAGCGCAGGACCAACCGGAGGACTAGGACTGGCTTGTCCTGCTCCTACTATGAGCTTTACTATCACATCTGAAGCGGCGCGTGCTTTCGACATTTCAATTGAGGTGCTGATTGTGAGAAATGCCTTGGTTGTGAAAGCCTTTGAGGTCAATTGAATAAATTAAAATTTTAGGTCGCATCTGTCGCCTTGTCGATAAGGTTTGAAAAAGCAGCATGGGTCTTTCGGCCAAGGATTCAGCCTTTCAAGGTTACCCCAAACTTTAGGAAATCCATATGCCAAAGACAACTACTAGTACTCAGATATGAAATTATGCAACACAATGCCTTTTACTTTAATACGTCATTTGTATAAACATAGATATTCTAATATTCTTCGCAAACAACAGCAAGAATAATCCCTTCAAAAACTATGAAAGAGGGAACCTACACGTGATAATAATAGATGGAGTGCACACTAGGCAGGAACGAGATGATGAGGGGTACTTTGGTATTTGAAGGATGGTATCCCTCTATCAAAGATAAAAATCACAATAAATCAGTTCAACCTCCCTAGAAAATATTACCATTAAACAGCTATTCAAGATGATGAACTGGGCCAAAAAGCAAATGGCTAATGCTACCGGCACAGCAGAGCCAATCTACGGACCTTCCGCCATCATACCAGTTGGCAAGCAAGCAGAGACTACGCCATATACAGAACTTTCGAGGGAAGATTTGAAATGGATCGCGATGGATTCAACGAGCGTAGAGACTCAGACGTTTTATATCATGGCTGATAACGGACATATTGCTATGGCCCAAATCATACATAGTAATGTCATGTATGATTTACGCCTCTTCCCAAGTGAACAAGATATGCTGATACTATAGAAAGTGGTGTGCGAACGACATCCCAGTTCAACTGCAAAATCTCCTATCCAAAAGGCAGTTCGAAGCCTAATCTATGGAGCTCCGATCAACTCAGTAATGTCGAATTCAGCGATGATAAGACCTGCTACTACGCGGACGATGTTGCTGTTGATCTTTCTGAAGACGGCACCGAATATACTATCAAATCTATGACGAATGAAGCATCCATTGTTAACCTTACAGTAACCCGAGTTGCTCCAGGCTTCCATGTCGGAAAAGATGGCAAATCATATTATGGAACAGATCCAAAGGCTCCTTGGGGTACAATGCGCCATGCATTTTGGCCACGGACTATCGCCAAAGGATCTATTATAACCAACGACGGGTCAATAGACTTTAAGGGCAAAGCATTATTCATACATGCGCTCCAAGGAATGAAACCACATCATGCCGCCGCCAAGTGGAATTTTGTTAATTATCAAGGTCCACAATTTTCAGCGATAATGATGGAATACACGACACCTCCAGCGTATGGTTCTACGATTGTTAGCGTCGGTGGCATAGTCAAGGATGGTGAAATAATATGTGCTGGTGCAGGAAATACTGCAAAGCACACCAAGACTAAGAATGATCAGGATGCTGGCTGGCCAGAACCAGAGGCCGTCAAATTCGATTGGAACGGGAAGACAAAAAATGGCAAATCTGTTTCTGGGTTGATCGAAACTGACCTCGAAGAAAGGCTCGATAGAGTTGATGTTATGGCCGAAGTACCTGGTTTTGTGAAGAAAATCGTGGGCAATGTAGCTGGAACAAGACCATATATCTATCAGGTATTCCATACACCTTTCCAAGGAACCTTTTTGATTCTAACAAAAGTTATAGTACTGCCCACGTAGCAAACCAACTACCTTGACATTGAAGATTGGCGATGAAGAAATTACAGAGGAGGGGACTCTCTACACTGAAGCAACCTTCATTTCCGAATGATACCTGGCGATTGAATTTATGCCATTGCCGATTTTATTGGGCATTCTTCTATTTTCAGGCGTCAGTGGAATTAAGAGACAGTACAGATGCGTTGGGTTGGTTACATATATATCTTGAGGTCCGGAGATACCTTATGGAGTAATAGAGTCTCTTTATGAGACTTGGATATCAATAAATCTTTTTTTACTCTTGAAGATGATAACTTATCTCATTTTTAGATCCTTCGGTGATTATATAAGTCTAAAAATCTATAAATCGATCAATGAGAGGGATGTAGAGTAAGCTTTAGGATCTCTGAAAGGTTTGAAATAATTTGGACGTCGCTTTGGTGTAAAAAATAATAATTCAACTATTTCATAATTATTATTTAAATCATTAAAAGTTCCTTAATAATTATTACTTAAAAGTTGTATATTTTACTTTATAAAACTAAAATACAGAATATAAAATCGAATTAGAGGATCTGAATATAAGATAAATGATAACATTGTTTTGTAGTAGAAGGAAAAAGCAAAAACACGCTGCTGTCCAAGTCTCGTGACTTTCGCATCTCACTCTCTCAAACAAACTTATCTCACCTCTATTAGAAAACTACATGTACATTTGAGTAAAAAAGGGCAATCAATTCCTACCTCCAATCTGTACATTATCTTCCCTGTTACAAGATGGCACGGCAACCTTTTTCTCCGCCCTACCAAAGAAAGGGACATCACTCCCTGTCAGGCAAAACTGTTCTTTCTGGAGCTGGAGGTGGAGGTAAAGGAAAAGGCCCAGGTGCTCGAGGTATTGGAGGTCCTCGATTGAGAAGACACCGGTAATATTTCTTGTTGGATTTCTATTTTGAATGCTTTGGAAACTTCTTAACTTGTTTTATACTTGTCAATTCGTCAATTCCATCGAGAATTGTACAATCTACACACATGCGATAGACAAACTGCTAACATGTTTCCGATCTTAGCAAGGTTTTGAAGGATAACATCAATGGTATCACCAAAGGTGATATTCGGTGGGATTTTCGGCGATAAGGCTAAAGATGTGAACTAATCATATGCCACAGTCGTCTTGCTCGAAGAGGTGGAGTGAAACGTATCTCAGCTCTGATTTACCACGATGTCCGTGAGGCCATTAAAGCGCGCCTGAATGATGTTCGTTTTTCGTTGCAATATCTAGATCGTCGCTTCTAATACCTTACAGGTTCTGCGCGATTGCGTTGCTATTGTCGAACACTCAAATCGCAAGACGGTCACGGTCAACGATGTGAGTCACATATTCTACGATTGGGGTGGTTGGTGGTGAGTTCAAGCTGATATTGGCACGCTAGGTGATCTGGGTCCTTCGACGACAAGGAAGACCGATTTATGGCTTCGGTAGTATTAACGATCAATGAATAGTTGTTATGACTACCGATATGCACTGCGACGATTTTGCGATGATACCTTTTTGCGGATTTGTTAGGATTATTTGAGGGATATGGGAAATTTGGCGTACAACACTTTTTGTCTTGAGCCCCGGATTTTTCACTGGATATTGAGATGTTTCGAGCGGCAGAAGCACCTTGGTAAATAAATTACTGGTTATTATATGGTATTGGAAGGATAAGAATAAAATGAGGTTATTAAATCATAAAGCAGGTCTTGTATACAGTGTGTTTATCGGCTCTAGTCTATTTGCCCATGCAAGGTCTTTGTATTCTTTCGTGCTCGAGTGAGCACAATTCCCAACTCGTTTGGATATAATCCTCTAACGGTGCCTTACATCATCGTTCTACTCCTTCTCACTCCTCTCCAGCCCGTCGCGCCTGCGCTCGAATGCACCCCCCTCCTCCCTTTCATATCGCTTTGCATTCTCGAACACCTCATTTCTTCTCCCAACACCCCTCCTATTCCCAGTGTTTTTCCTGCCCGCCCTCTTCTCTTCCTCCCTGTCCAATTTTTCTAATCTCTCATCCTTTCTCTTCTCCCGCAACTCAGCCACCCGTTTCGCACTCGCACCCCCATACCAAACCCTCTCACTATAGATACCCATTTTTGGGCCACCAGGGTATTGGCCCTTACGCACCTTCTTCCTGCGCGAGAAATAAGTGCAGGTTATGTAGAAACCATGGATGTGGCCGGGGATGACGCCGAGGATGAAGAGGATTGTGTTGAGAAGACAGTCGGCGCTGATTCCAGCGACCTAGGATTTCGAGGATTAGGAAGGTGAAGGAGGAGTAGAGATAGGTGACTTACGGCCATAACTGTCACGGGTGGACCTTTGATTTGATAAGCTTTATAGTTTCATAACTGCATACTTCAGAATAATTTATATGTACGTACAGAAAATGTTGATCAAAAACAACAATAATCTTTCCCGAATCATCTTAACATGTAAATTCCCAGCAGCTAGCTGGTTGATGGTCAATATCTAAGACTTGCGGATGAGGAGGGGAATTATGCACAGAACGATGACACTACTTGGAAAATAAAACAATATACCAGCAGGGATGAGAGCTTGGTTTTTTGATAATGACGGTAGGCTGCATCAAATTTGTGAAAGCCAACGGGAAAACAGGAATAAGAACAAGAATATTGAGTAAGATCTTATTGTATTGCTCGAAATGATTTCAGTGGTAGGATTTTTTGGTTCGAGATTTCAAAGAGTGGTGGTTAAGTCTATCAAGAGCTAAAGCTATACTAAAGGATGTGGGTTCTGGGGCTAGGCTAGGCTATCTGGGGTAGAGAATGCTAGCTAGCATTTAGTAGTAGTAAAGATCTAAGAAACAACCAGTTCATTGATAGAAAAGAATCAACTCGCATTTTCAGAATACATATGGAGGCATGCACATTGAAAGACTTCGCTTCAAATATACAGACAAAAGCACAAACAAGTCCATGGGAACACGAAAATATTAATCACGTGCTCATGCGTTTCCCACCCATGTAATTTTAATCTAATTAATGTTCTTGAGGATCAAGTGAACTGTACCAACGCGTCAAGTGGTTCCCTGCACATCAATCAATTTGTGATTTTGTACAAGAATAAATCAGATATTCTGGATTAATCATGTCGAACCTAGGAAAACGCAACGCTTCATCTGATTTTGTTGACTTGACAAACTCGGATTCGGAGAATGAGGTACCACGCGCTCAGCAGCGTAAACAGCCTAGACTTGGTTCTACTGCTGGTCCTTCCAGAACTTCACGAGGCTTCGGAGGTTCAAGTTCGAGTCAAGCTATGACTGTCCGTGATCAATGGGGTGAAGTTGATAGGGATGAAATTATTGATTTGAGTCAAGAAGTTGAAGAGGGATCCGGATGGGTGTGTATTGGAGGTATTGATGGGAAGATTGTGGGGGTTAGATTTTATAATGGTTATGCCAGCCCTGGCGAGCAGGTCATGATTAGGAGGGAGCCGGGAAACCAATATGACTCAAACGCAATTCGGGTCAATAATGTTCAGGGTACACAAATTGGACATCTGCCGAGAGAGTTGGCGGCTAAGCTGGCGGGGTTTTTGGTGTGTGATTCTTGATATATTGTGCGTAGGTGAGATTAAATTTAGACTAATTTGATGGGATTAGGATGCAAAAACTATTGTCATGGAGGGTATTCTTGCCGGGGAGAACAAAGCATATGATTGTCCTATTTTGCTCAAGATTTATGGGCCCGCGGATCCTGCTGTAAGAGCTAATTGTACGTTATTTCATATTCTTAGGCAGTCACATATTCGTAGAGTTTCTAGAACGGTGCCACATTTCGCTAACTATATATCAGTGGAGAGACAGCTGGCTGCCAAGAGACTACCATTGAAGAAACGAGATGTTACGGTATCGAAGCAAGCGAAGGCTCCTGTTCCACCTCCACAGAGAAAGCACATGGGTTTCACATCTTCTCAAGGAGCCGTCTCTAGTCAACCAGAGCCAGTACTTCAACCAGTGATTGGTCTTGCACACTTTGTTGCGAATAGCGAGCGATTCAACCCAAGAGAAGTTGATAAGATGGCCGAAGAGTTGGGCTTACCTGAGGATGCCCTTGCGAAGATGCCTATGGTAGACCAGCCAGAGGCTCTCAAATGCAAGCTGCTTCCATATCAACGTCAAGGCTTGGCATGGATGCTTGAAAAGGAAAATCCAGTCTTACCAAATGCAAAATCCGATCAAGTGGTGCAGCTTTGGATAGTCTCAAAACAACACAAAGGCACTTACCAAAATATCGCGACTAATTACTGTGATAAAGCTCCGAAGTTGGCCTCGGGTGGTATACTTGCAGATGATATGGGTCTTGGAAAGACTGTGCAGGTTATTTCCCTCATTCTTGCAGGTGGACCAGGTACAACTTTAATAGTTGCACCAGTTAGTGTTATGTCGAATTGGGCACAGCAAATGGAAAGACATATCAAGGAAGATAAAGCATTGAAAGTCTTGACTTATCATGGGAGCCAAGGCAAGGTCAAGGGAATGACCCCTACTGAATTCGGACAGTACGATGTTGTTATTACTACGTATGGCACACTCAGCTCAGAATTGTTCCCTCGTGGCTCAAAGACCCCAGGGAAAGTCCCGACTACTTCTGGATTGTATTCGACGAGCTGGCGCAGAATTGTTCTTGATGAAGGTCATATCATCCGCAATTCAAAGACAAAGAGTGCTATTGCAGCAACGAGTATCATCGCAACTTCCCGATGGGTTTTAACAGGAACACCAATTGTTAACACTATTAAAGACTTTTACTCCATGCTCAAATTTTTAGGTGTCAGTGGTGGCCTCCAAGAACTTGACATCTTCAACTCTGTGTTTACTCGCCCATTGTAAGTTTCCACTCGATCCCTTTAAGCAACTTTTATGAGGGGCAGCACATTGCTACTCATGCTAATTTACCTTTAGGGCAATGGGAAGTCATGATGCGGAAGTGCTTTTGCAAACAACGATGAGAGCTATGTGCTTGCGACGTAAGAAGGATATGAAGTTTGTCGATCTGAAATTACCTGAGTTATCAGAGTTCGTCCACAAGGTCAAGTTCAGAGATGAAGAACTAAAAGTTTATGAAGCTTTGGTGTAAGTACTAACAGCAAGTTTCCTGATGCTAGTAGCTGACAGCAAATAGTAAACAAGCTCAAGGTATGGCTCAACAATATCAACAAGAATCGGAATCTCGCAAGAAGAACACCATTTCATACACTCACATTCTTGAGATCCTCCTTCGCATGCGTCAAGTATGCAATCATTGGAAACTTTGCAAGAACAGAGTGACCAAACTCATGGAAGCTATTGAGAAAGATGATGTTGTTGTTCTTAATGGGGAGAACCGACTTGCCCTACAAATGCTCCTTCAACTTAACATTGACAACCATGAAGAATGTACCATCTGTCTCGATGAACTCCACAACCCCGTCATCACGACCTGCAAGCACGTCTTCGGAAAAGAATGTATTGAGCGCACCATCGATTTGCAACACAAATGTCCCATGTGTCGGGCTGACCTAAAAAACAACGAATGCCTAGTCCACCCCGCCGTCGAAAAGGCAGAAGATGAGGAAATCAACACGGATGAACAATCTTCCAAGACGGAAGCTCTCATGCAAATTATCAAAGTCACGCACAATGATCCACTCTCAAAGGTCGTCATCTTCTCCCAATGGACCTCTTTTCTCAACATCGTACAAAAACAACTCGAGCAATCTGGAATCAAATTCGCTCGCATCGATGGATCTATGACCGCCCCACAACGTGACAAATGCATGCAATCCCTCGAATCCGATCCCGAATGTCGTATTCTCCTCGCCAGTTTGGCCGTTTGTTCCGTGGGTCTTAATCTAGTCTCGGCTGATACGGTTATCCTAGCGGATTCCTGGTGGGCTCCAGCAATCGAAGATCAAGCTGTAGATCGTGTGTATCGTTTAGGACAGAAGCGTGACTGTAAGGTTTGGAGATTGGTGATGGAGGGAAGTATTGAGGAGAGAGTTTTGGAGATTCAGGGGGAGAAGAGAAAATTGGTTGGGAAGGCGTTTCAGGAGAAGGCGAAGGAGGGTAGGGGAAAGGGGAAGGAGACGAGGATGGGTGATGTTATGAGATTATTGCATTGAGCGTTGGTTGGGCTCGGTCGGGTTGGGCCTGTATAATATTGGGTGTTGGACGGGGTTGGTAGAGTGATTGGAAAGGGCGTTTGGATATGCGTAGATGGATGATTTTGTATTTCAGGATGGGTAAATGGACGGATGAGATTTTATTAGATTGATGAGATGATTCTATTTCCCCTTGGTTCATCTAAATGATTCATGAGCCCGTAGGGTTTGTACATAAAAGCATAATTAGATTAAACAGTTGTTAATTACAACCATTTCCTCGTAAACCCGACAAGTGAGCATGTGAGTTCCTCAAGTTTCCCAAGTGCATTTGTTGAAATCCTACCCGAGCTCTTCCTTTGCTTGAATCATAATTTCTCTGCTCTTGGATATTCTTCTCATTTCCATTCTCGGCCTATATATCCTTCCTTCACACTGTCTATTTCCGCATTGCATCTATTCTCGAGCTGGATTATTTGCATCCAGCTGATTTACGGGATATTGGTCAAAGAGGCTGCAGAGAATACTTTTTGATGGTAGAGGATTCAAACTACACGATACATAGTATCCTAGCCCTCCCTAGAAAAAGTTTCCTCTTGAAAATTTGATAAATACATCTGGCGTATAGAATAAGAAGTTGCAGGTTGGTGGTTCTAACCATCACATCCTCATATCACATCGGCCGTATCCAAATCCAGCGCCAAATGATATTCTACCACCCATATCCTACCATGTAATTCAAATACACATCTATACAAGGAATGAGTTTCCAAAATCAATGGATTAATAAATCCTCCTCTTCATCACTCCTGCCCTCATCATCCAATCCCAAATCCAAAACATCATCATCTCTCTTATGATTTCCATCCGCATCTTCCACAATGCCTCCATTGAGTTCTAATTCTTCGCCCAAGAGTCCTTCCCTTTCTTCTCCTTCGCTACCGCTTCCCCTTCTGCCCTCACCATTCTCCATATCGTGTCCACTAATATCGCCCTTCTCTTCCTCTTCTCTTCTTCCAATAATCACATTTCCGGCAACTAGTAATGCCGCACCCAAAAACCATAAAGGTGGTAAATTTTCCGAGAAGATTATAAAACCAAGAACGGCGGTTATCATGAAATTGGATGATGTATTTATGATGGAGACTTGAACGGTTGAGGTACCCCGCGCGAGGGCTTTGGTAAAGAGCGTCCACATTATACCATTGAAGACGAGGTTGAGGAGGAAAAATATCTACCACAGCTATGGATTAGCAAGTATACAGTTTAGAGTTTGTGGACTGTGGTTTGTGGTTGTGCTGGTGTCCCATTTTCACATGAAGAGATAAGAACGACGAGAAACTCACACCTCGTACGCCATATTCAACCACCTTTTCACCCTTCCCTAAACCCAAAAATCCTGCAACATGCTCCGCAAAAGAAGTCGTTAATTGTGTCGTTGTTCTATGTATGTAGTGTCAGCGCATTAGTTCCTAGCGATGACATTGCCGTTCGTTCCGTATAGCTTTGCGAGAAAGTACTCCATTGCTCGCACACACATCGATAAGCCACAACCCTACTCTTCTTCCCCTCTATCCATAGCATCATCACATTCGCACCGGGAATATGATGGGAAACTCAAAAGAATGAAAACTCCAACCTACAACTTAGCAAAAACCCCATTGAAAGCCGCACAAGCACCACTAGCCACAGCCAATAAAATCCACTGTGATTTCCGACTAATATTCTCCATGGTACGTTCCTGTTCCTGCTCCTGTTCCTGTACCTCTTCTTCGTCGTATTCTTCGTCGTCGTCTTCGTCTTCTTCGTCGTCGTCTTCGTCTTCTTCGTCTTCTTCTTCTTCCAGCTCTAACTCGTCTCTCCCTTCACGATGCAATGAAGATATCGATTTCGAAGCCGTAGTTGCACTATAAGATCCATCATCGACAATCCTATTCTTAGCCCGAAGCTTATGCCGAACCCCTGCTCCGGTTGCACCTAAGAGGGGTCTACGCGGATCATCCACTCCACCAATAGTTTCCTCGGCCACAATTGTAGCCGTCATGGTGGATTCACTTCCGCCACGGAGAGGATTGGAAGTGAGAGCTGTTGTTGTACCGGCGGGTCTGTCGACTAATGCCGGGAGCTCGCGATTGTCGGGTTAGTCGGCGGAAGTGGCGGGGGAGAGGGGTGAGAATTGGGTTTTGCGTTTGGTAGGGCGGAGCATGGTGAGATGTTGCCTATGGTTACTATGGTTAGGGTTGCGGTAACGGTTTATCCCTTTATTTGAGGTGTGGCTTGGAGTGATGGAGTGAGTTACGGTGCCCGGAAAGAATCATGGCTATTGCGCTGATGCTTGACCAAAGGCAATTTTACGATGTTTTGAAAATGGCATATGTCACGGCAGATTTTTGCTGGTAATTCTATCAGTTTGAAAGATGTGTACAATTTAATTGGAATTTTTCTTAAAAAAAAAATTATTGGTTTTTCTGGATTGGTATGTACTCGAAACTTGATCACTCACTACCTACCTTCCCCTCTTCTTCTCTGCCACCACAAACTCTGCTTCTACATTTCTCTCTCCTTTCCAAACCAATATATAGATGAATATAACACCATTTGCTTATTTGGGCTGGATGTACTTGCAATTCTTATATATTGTCACGGTGTGTGAGACAATATATGAGAAGAAGTATTGCGCTGCATCTTGGTGACTTAGTTCGGGGTGTGGCATGTGTGATATTCCCTAGACTTTTTGATTCGACGGATGGAGATACTAATTCATTAAGCAAGCATTAGATGGAAATTCGAAGATGCAGATTATCGTTTCGAATCAAATCATAGGACCTTTCATATCCTATACATCAAATGACAGATGTTCGATGGAAACTCTGGCTGCTATATTCGCTCTTAAGTTAAATCACGGTGTGAACAATGAGTTGAGAGCGCTATTTATATGACCTCATACTACTACCCCTCAGATACTCTACATTGTCCCATATATTTGTATCCAATATGCCTATATCCAGTCTACATATTCGCTCTATTCACGAATCAATGTGTCAATCGGAATACCTCAAGATTCTCTCTTCAGCTATTCCACTACACTTTCTGCGAGATCCCGACTTCAACGTGCCAATATCAAACCCAAGCAAGCTTTTCATTCTCTGTGTATCTGCAATAAATGTATTTCCGCGAATAGTAGTAGAGTGGCTGTAGGCGAAAAATGTAGCATCCTTGAGGTCCATACATCCATTCCCCACTGTTCTCATTCTCCCAATCCCCTACATATACTTTAAAAGTTGCAATTCCCTTGTCGAAGCAACGTAGTATGTGGTGTCGCCTTTGTATCTGTATTGTTTGGGGCCGATGTGTCGCCGGGTTACATTGGATAAATCTTAGGGTAGGGGCTGGACCGAAGATTCGCGGTGTTAAATATCTAGAAGTTGATCGGGACGGTCACGCGATTGCGCGGATGGGGGTCGCTGTTTTGGATTCTTTTGTAGCAGGGAAGAGAAAATGACGTAAGTGTTGATGAATGTGTATGTATGAATAAATAGCGGAGGATTGAGATGTTGAGCGAGACTTAAGATAATTCCTCTCTACTTCCAAGATGCTAATCGACCATCTAAGTCGTTAAAACTGGCAAATCTCATGCGTTGCTTGCGAGAATGAGAGATACTGGTAAAAGCTTTGCGTCCAGCGACAATCCTCGGAAAAGCTATATGAAAAGTACCGGCTCACGTAAAGATGCAAGAAATGCTGGCTACAAGGAGCTCAATATCTCGAAAGCAAAATAGATAGATCTCGAGTAGACTTTGTCTGTAAAGAACGAATAGATATTTTCGAACATAGCCTCCTTTTAGCGTCACTCCACGTGTTGCTAATCGTCTGCATCAGACTCATAGAAGTCTCTTTAACTTCTTGTTCCTGTGGCTGTTCCAAGGGCAAATTGACGTGACGCGGCATTGTTTCCATCTCATCTTCATCTAGCTCAGATGGGGGGAATGAGGGAAGAGTCTCGAATCGGTCACGATTGAACAAATCCATCTCAAAAATATTTGAACCGATCACGCTACAGCTGCCTAACATAAGGCCCTCGACGCAAAGCGCTATGGCAACGGCGTTTATTTCGCTCTCGACATTTCTCTCCGAATGAGGAAACTCCCCTATTTCCTCCCAAAAATACTCGTGGTAATTTTCTTCAGGTTCTTCATCCCAGGACGCTTCATCCCAAGAATACTCGTGGTAGGTTTCTTCAGGTTCTTCATCCCAGGACGCTTCCTCGCTAGGAAATGCACCCTCGGATTCAACAGCAACGCCGTCTAGTAGCTCGTGTATATTAATTGGTGCAGAATACCACGAGCCTTCGGCGCAAGTAACCAGAGATCCCATGGTAAACGAAGGGGACATGGGCGCACCATCATTCGGGCTCGGGGTCGGTAGCGGTGCTGATGTAATAGCCAAGTCGGTTCTAGCGGTAGTGGGAGGTTTGGATTTCCCTTTCCGTTTTAACATGTCCTTGGCACTCCGGAGGAACTTCTTGATCTTCGGCAATGGGGAATGCATGACTTCAAATTTGGAGGAGGGGAATTGGTAAAAAATAGAATATCGGTGGGGAAATGAAGTCGTGTTCAAAATGGTGTTGGGTGAGGGGTGGGTACGCTATTGTAGAGGCCAAATTAATACCTAGTAGGTAAATGGTTAATACGATCGAATAGCGCATAATGTATGAAAGCTATACTATGGGGTAATCCTCATTGTATCCAAATCATAACCATCAAGTGTGATTAATTGATCATTGCCAAGAATCTCGACGACTGAAAAGTCGTCTCAGGGAATGAAGAAGAAGTGGGAATGTAGAATAGAGGAAGGTATATCAATGCAACACCCATACTCTATAGCTATAGTCAATCCCTTCAATATACATTGCCAGTAACATGAGTAATGTTTTCACTGTTGGATATCTCTCATGGGAGGCATATCTTGTCTCTGAAGCACCTTTTTAATTGCTCATAGCAATCTGGACACTGAAAAGCTGTGTTGGGATAGCCTTTGTTTTCTTATTTCGCACCCTAATTGACTTTTACTGAAGCATAGTGAAAGATTGGTAAACAGACTTGATTAGAATCTGTTATTAGATTAGCATCGCATCAAATTGCGACGTCTATGATATTGAAAATGTGCAGATACGTACGAACGAGATAGCTATGCTTTCCTCATTCTCCGAAAAGGTGCCATAAAACGCCACGGGAACCAACAAACGCCAGAGATATCCTTCCTCTAAAATCATTGGAGAAGCCAATCTGTGAAAACCATTGTTGATTATCCCGGAAATCATTCTCAATCATCCATTCTTAATCGCCATTGTCCTTTCCGTCTTCCACTCCCCAATAAATTTTTTGCACTTCCGTGAGTGTTCATCCCCACTTCTTATTTACTGAGGATCACCAGGTTTCTTGCTGTTGCAGCTCACGATCTTGACTTTATCGGCCGTGACCGATTGACTGGAGTTCTCCATCTTGAAAGTCACATCCTTAATCAAGAAAGTCCAGACCTCGTCGCAGAAACGATATGTATCGAGATGTCCCTTCATCGAGTTAGCTGTATTGTTCTTTCATTATCACACCCCAACGTCGAAGAATGATATTTCCTGCAAGCCCCGGAGCGCATATACCTTGAACGTCAATCTGGCCTTGACTTTATCTGCCAAAACCTCCGTGATACTCCTATCAAAATTTGCCAATATTTTCATTGCGAGTTGAGGCTCGATACGTCTCTCGCTGATCAAATCGTCAAGGGTATCTGTAAGCGCCATGCCAATACTTAATGCTTTGTCAGTAAATGTAGAAATATTTGTGTACTTATGTAGCAAAATAAGGCACAGTACCTGCTTCGGCGGTATAGCTCGTAGAAAGACTGTGGAGCAGCCATCTTGTATGATTTTACTTGAGATTTGCGGTTGAAGAGAGGAAAGTGATGTCGTTGATGATTGTTGTTTATATATGGAGGGAGGCTCAAGTAAGCGGCTGATTGTGCAGCGTTTGGCGCTAGCTACGGTTGGCGATTCAGGTTGCTCTTTCGGTTGGAGCTTGACAGACCAACGCAAATCATTGATCACTCACTATACAGCTTCGTTGACAACGATCAACACTCTATTCCTTTTATTCAGTTGACGAAGATTATCTGGACAAGATGAGCCTTGCATATGGAATTGGTGGTGCTACCACAGCACTGGCAGTGGTCGGGGCTTGTAAGTTTTGAACTCTTGCTTGATTTGATGAATTAAAGCTAACTGGTGCTGATATTAGATATGCTCTTTACTGGCGATGGAGAAGCTTTCAATGTATGAATTTCGCAGAGCGATTCAAGAAGAGCAATTGTTAATAAGAACAATAGGTCGGACAATTTCTCGAAGAAATATCGCCGTATGCGTGGGCAGATATGGGTATTGGCATGTGTATTGGATTGTCAGTTGTTGGGGCAGCATGGTACGGAATAGCTTCGCCCCCCATCCTCGAATCTGAGCTCACAAAATATTCAGGGGAATCCTTATAACCGGTTCTTCGATCCTTGGTGGTGGTGTTAAGGCTCCTCGCATTCGAACCAAGAATCTTATCTCCATCATTTTTTGCGAGGTGGTCGCCATTTACGGCGTCATTATGTCCATCGTCTTTTCTTCAAAGCTCGGTCTCATGGAAAGCGAGAATCTATACTCTGCTAGCAACTACTATACTGGATACGCTTTATTCTGGTCTGGCATAACAGTGGGAATGTGCAACTTGATATGCGGTGTTTCGGTGGGCATCAACGGCAGTGGTGCTGCTTTGGCAGATGCTGCTGATCCAAGCTTGTAAGTGGTATAGGCACATCGATCCGGGGTGTAAATGCTAATTCGTGCCAGATTCGTCAAGATTTTAGTTATCGAGATCTTCAGTTCTGTACTTGGACTTTTTGGTCTCATCATCGGCTTGTTAGTATCATCAAAGGCACCAGACTTCGAATAGAGAATAAGCGGTGGAAGAAGGGGAGTTCCAATGAAATGGAAAGAGATGTTAGATAAATGACTGTTGTGTACGTGTATATCATCCAAGTGGAAGTCGACGAACGGCGTTCAGGTAGAAATCGATTTTAAGCACTTTTGGGATTTTAGGCAAGCACGCATTAATATTACTCTTATTAAACGGTTGTAGGGCTAGACTGTAGTATCAAATCTGCCATTGTAGTGTGCCAAAGTGTAATGTTTCATAAGTTCCGACTGCGGCCCATACGTCTCATACGCCCTAAACGGTGCTATGCTATTCAATTAACGGATCTGATTTCTTTATCAAATGGCTCTGCCACCGTTCTTTCCTCACAAAACCTTTGCCTCATATGCTCTTCTGCCTCGACTTTCTCTACGGTCACTATCGGACCCTTCTCTTTGCTCGCAAACTGCTGTTGCTCCTGCAATTGTTGTTGCATTTGGTGCTGCCACATCGGCTGTTGTTGAGCCTGCTGCTGTTGAATCATCTGCCGTCGGATCATCTGCTGCTCCATCATCTGTTGCATCCTCTGTTGCTGTATTTTTTGCATTTGCTGCTGCAAACGTTGTTGGTGGAGGTCATCTAAGCTATGTCCAAAAGGATTAATTTGACGCTGCAATGATTCTCGGGTGGGCTGCAAACCACTGCTCGAATTTTGTTGATATGTACCAAATGGTTGAATACCATCGGCTGCTTGGGATATTTCACTGAGTTCTCTTTCGATCTTTCCCATCCTGGAGTTGGCCCGCACACCACGACCTTGAAAGTGCTCTTCTAGCTTTCGGCCATATTGGTAAAACATTGGTAGATCCATTCCCCTCTCCTTGAACTTCTCTCTATAAGAGATAAGAGGGTGGGTCAGCCATTAATTTTTGAAGTCTTGCACACTCGAACCAAGGGAGTGAATATTCACATGAATAAGAACAGGGTAGGTGTTGAACTTACCGCCAGACAATTCGTAATGGTATGCCATCCTTTAACCTATCCACGAGATACTGCTCATCTCCAGGGGTCATTCCCACATGGTCCCAAAAGTATTGGCTGGGTGGTACACCTTCTAACATTCGGCCATCGTAATAACCTTGGCTTCTCCATTGATCAGTGACACCGTCGACACCTTGATTAAGTTCGTACATTTGAAGCTTTGCCGGAAAGTACAGTTCTCGTAATTCCTTTATGGTACCTTTTTCTAAAGCTCCCTCGGGGATATCCTTGTCTTGAATCGATAGCAAAGTCGAGATGTCCTGGTCTTCTACCGAGATCAAACCTGCAATGGTATTTATAATATAGGGGGTGAAGATATAAGGATGGTGTAATGAAGCCTTGAGTCTACGCGACAGCAGGTTTTCTCCAGTGGCGGGTGTTGCTTCATCTACAACATTGGGAGGTTAATACTTTTCAAGGAATTCATTGAAAAAAAGATGGTAAATTTGACCCAACACTGAGAAGCGAGGGACGATCTGAAAGCTGAAGCATTCAAAGGTATTGGATTGAAAGGACCGGTTTACTCACGTGGTGGAGTTGAAGGTTTGGCTATCTCCTTTTCCAGGAATTCTTTAGTAACAAACTCATTCGGAGTAGAGGAATATTGCATCGATTGAGGTGGAGGAGGGTATGTGATCGGTTCAGCCAACTTGACCGCGAAGATGGCACCAGTGAGATCGCCGATGCCTTCGAGAAACTCATAGTCTTCATAGGTGCGGTAGGGAATGGCTTTCGGCATCTGCAAAGAATTAGTGATGTGATGGCCCTCAGGATATTCCATTTAATTTCAAATGAGACAGTTATGCATAGCTGCTAGTCCTTCGATCTATGACTTTGGCCAAGCATATACGGAAAATCGTACAAGACTGCACTTACATGGGATTGTTCTTCACATATCTTACAATACCCACTCAATCCGATCCATCTACAAGTACCAAAATCCAAACCATCCAAGGTACCGATCCTGACAAAAAATGCTCTGAAATTTTGTTCGGGACATGGTGTAAGACGAGATGTCATACCAGCTCTCCAGAAAACAATATTGCAATATTCAGAGATCTCAATAGCTTTGTGACCACATTTTTGATATTGAAAATATTCGAATTGACACATTATGGAGGGAAGATGTGTATCCAAATGAAAGAATATTATGAAAGTTGTGAAGAATAAAACGATAAGAGAACTTGAAAGTATTTGTGAGGGAGAGAAAAAGAGCATGTGTAAGGATGTTCTAGAACCTCAACGCTTATAATGAGAGGAGAGAGGAAGAGACGAGAGAGGAAGAGAGGAGAAGAGAAGAGTTCCTTCCAATTCAAGAATTAGAATATTTTATTTCACTTTTGCCTCATTCTGATTTCACTTCCAACGACATTACAATGTACTCACTCACCAGCACCCATCTCAAGTGAATCTTTTGATTTTCTTTTTCTTTTTCTTTTTCTTTTCTTCTTCTTGCTTGTAAAAGACTACCGAAATTCATATTCACTTCTGATTCTACCCATCAGAATCGCTTCAACTTTTGTCCCCTTCGGTAAATCCTCTGATCCGATTGGCAAGCATAATAAGGCATTTGCACTCTTTAAGCTTCCAACCCTTGAGCTACGCTGCATACCAGTGCTACTTGCATACAAAAGACCATCTTTGGCCATTGTTACAATCGCTCTATGGTATTCGACTCTTTGAGGATCTAAACGAAACCCGTGTGATAGAGTTACTGGAAGTTTAGGCAATCCTACAGGGGATATTCCAGAAGCGCAATGTAGAGAAGGGAGAACAAACAAATGAAGAGTAACTATAGCTGAAACTGGGTTTCCAGGCAGAGAAAATATGACCTTGGAGACTCTTTCACCATCGTTTTTCTTCACTGGCACTGTTGCGAAGGTTGTAGGCTTTCCTGGTTTCATCGAAACGCGTCCGAAGTGGATTGTTCCGCCCAATGATCTCTCAGTAGTTGGCTTGAGAAGATCAAGTTCGCCCATAGATACACCACCTGTGGTTATGACAACATCAACCCTTCGAAGTCCATCTCGCAGTATTTGTTCTAGGTCCCCTGGTTTGTCCTGAGCGATGCCGAGGTCTACGGCTTCGAATCCTAGACCTCGCACCGCTGCCAGTATTGTCGGCCTATTACAGTCACGAACTTCTCCCGTCCTGAGAGAGCCAGGCCTATTATGTTCGACAATCTCGTCTCCAGTGGAAAGGACACCGACTATTGGTTTCTTGTAAACAATAACTTCTGCTCTACCTGCAGATGTGAGTAGACCCAGTTCACCACCATTGGCAGATACTTCTTCCCCTTTGCGCATAATGACAGACCCTGCTTTAATATCGCTACCGACTTCTCTAACATTCTCACCAGGCTTTACTCCATCGGCTAAAATTTCGACTTCTTTCTCCTCTTTGCCATCTTCGGTCATCGTTTTCAGCAGAGTATCTTCTACCATTACTACTGAAGTAGCTCCAGGCGGCAGAGGTGCACCAGTTGTAATACGTGCAATTTGACCTTCCTGCAACTGCGGATGCTCACCCGCGGTGGCATGGGATATCGATGCCACAGGAAATACACCTCTATTTGATTTACCTTCTGTAGCAATCACTGCATATCCATCTACAATACTAGCGCGATATGCTGGCACAGCCTCACTTGCTGTCACATCTTCCGCGAGAACAGACCCTACAATGCCTCCATCTACGTCAACTTTCACGGCTTGTGGTGAAGGCGTGTATTTCTCAATTAGTTTTAGAGCTTCATCGACAGATATCATAGGGTATGGCGATGAACGACTCCGTCGTGTTGGACCTAGAGCAGGATCATTTGACCGAGGATTTCCATCCGGGGCAGTGTGTCTAACGGGCATTGCATGCCCATGGTTATGACCATGGCCATGCAAGTGACTATGGGAGTGATCATGGTTATGCGAATGTACCGGAGGAGGAGACCCGACAGAGCTAACGCCGGCATCCTTCTCAAGCTTTCTCACACCTCCTGCATGAAGAGCTCGGGAGTTGGCTCCTGTAACCTGAAGGCAAGCATGTGGTAAAAGATTCAATATTGACTGAAGGTTTTCCTTTGCCCCCTTTGGTGATCCTGGTAATGTAATAATGATCGTCTTATTGCGAACACCTGCTACAGGCCTTGACATGAGAGCAACTATAACCAGTCAATTAACTATTGGTGCCGTGAGACTTCCGTACATACAAGGAGTGACTGCCAATGAAGCCGCAAGCATTCCATGGACAAGTCCTGGAGCTTGCTTGTGTAAAAGTGGTATGATCGCCTATGACAATGCATTTTAGCATGCGTAACATGCTGCCTTTGAAGCTGTACTAAGCTTACCTCGGGAGTATTGTCTGAGACGGCGAACCCAGTCCCACCGGTAGTAATCACAACATTGATAGTATTCTCCTGATCCGTCCAAGACATCACACTTCTCTGAATATCCGTCACATTATCACTCACAATCTTCGTTTCTACAACTTCCCATTGGTCATGTGTGTCCTCAAAAACATCTCTCAAGACAGGCCCCGAGGAGTCTGTTGATGCATCTTTAGCTGCAGTAGTCGATACAATAAGGATCGCAGCTTTGAAAGTCTGTTTATCCATTTTTTATCTTCTTGTCGAGAAAGTTGTTGTTCTCATCATCACTCACTTCCTCCCAAGCTTCCCCACTTGCCGATCCGATCCAAAGCACACCCTTGACGGAGAAAAGCCGACGTCACAAGAAATCGCGTCTCCCAGACTTTTTTTTTTGTTCCAGCGTGCTTCAAATCAATCAATGAATTAAGTCTCAACAACCATGGTACGAATTAAAAACCGGTACCTTCTGGTAAACATCCTCTACCCGGAACTGGAGAAGAAAACCACTAGCAAGGAGAATCTACCAGATGTAGTGGTATTCAATCAACCGACCGTTGATGCGCTGAATTCGCGCGCAATACTGAGGGGAATCCAGATAGAAGTTGCGAATCTGTTTGGAGATTATGGAAGTGGTGCGATTGCGGATAGTATTGCTGGTATGCTATTTCTCTTGTCAAAAAAGCTCTGGTTGCTGATGTGATTGGAATGCAGTGAAATATTTGTCATCTGCGACATCGACATTTATTCTACGGGTTTCACGAGCGCATTATAGGATTGTATGGGCGGCTTTGTCGCTGATGAATAGTTTGCCTATTAGGAACGGGAAGAACTGTGTATTCAGAGTTGTGAGAGTAAGTGGGACGATAAGAAAGGCGGAGGAGGAAGCTATCAAAAGGGCGAGGGAGATGATTTTAAAGGCTCGCCGAGACTTCGGGGAACAAAGCGGATCTACACTGGAGAAGATGTTTAGCACAAACAAGGGGACCACGGCAGAATCCACGAAAGATGTAATGATGGTGGATGCGGTGGATAGTGATGAGGATGAAGAATTAAGTGATGGAAATGGATGAGGGTATCATTGATTTGTTCTAACAACTTTTACACCCGAATCGAATGGTGCTCGAGCCATCTCCTCGAGATCGTCATCATCTTTTGCAGCTCCCGAGTTCTCTTCCTCTTCTTGGATCTTGGGTTGTTCCTCAAACTGCTTCCTCTCAATCTCACGATATGCTTCATCATACTCTTCCTTGCGATCGATCCATCGCTCCTGAACATCTTTTATATCCATCGTTGTGGTACCTTCTCTCATAGCCACCTGCCAGACGGTATCATTCGCCCCCTCCGCGCCACCAAAAGCATATCCTCCGGCACGATCTATGACTTGGAGTAGATGCATCATACTCCTTTTATCCTCCACCGCCAAAGTCTCGAATCCTACCAAACCAAAATCCTCGACAAGCTGAATAATGGCTTTATTCAAACCCTCAAACTTTGAGCCTTGCATTACAGATGACTCTTCTTGAAGACTAGGAAGTAAGTATGACAGATCTTGGACTTCGGTATAATAATCCAAGTTGAAAGGAAGTGGTGAGTACGAAGCCAGCTTGTCCATTTTTGTCAAAACATTCAGATGTGGTAAATCCATCTGTAACATTGCTCGCAGCGACAGGATAAGATTCGAGATGTATAATGAAGGCAAAGTCAAGCAATAGGAGTCGGAAAGATGGAGAACTACGAGCTGCACAAATGTCAGCATATTGAATCTTTAAAGTAGACTCCAAATAATAAACTGAATGACATACTCTATATCCTAATTTCTGTAACCTAAAAAAGATATTCCGTAAAGACGAATGATGTGTGTAAAGTTCGACCTGGCCTGGACAATCAAAAAGTACATAATCTTCGCCCAGCTCCGACAACCCTTCTTCCAACCACTCGATATTCTGTTCTAATTCCTCGAGGGCGTAGAGCACGCCGCCATTGGGCCCCAGTGAATCCTCTTCCATAATATCTTCCAGCTTTATAAAATTGCGCACATCGATGGCGCAAGGGTAGCTCGTATGGTCATTAGCAGGGTCGAGGTTCACGATAGAACATTTTCTTCCGATGGCAGACATGAATTGTTGCATACCATTACAGTAGGTAGATTTCCCAGCACCGGGAGATCCGAGGACTAGTTGTGCGAAAGGCATGTTGTGCTGTATGTGTGATGGTGGTTGTGATTTATGATGATCGCAGTTTGATGATGAGGGGTGATTCGCGGATGAGAGGCGTAAGCAAGAAACCTAATTTTTTCCTTATTGCACTAAACAGCGATGATACATTCCTTCATATTATCCTTCACACACAAGAAATATTCAAAATCCGCCGTAAAATTCGTAGATATGATGTTGAAGAAGTGCGAAACTTGCGAAGTTGTAGCCCACCACCAGTCTTAGCTTACCCGCCTCAGAACTTCCCAAAAGCTTTGTTGCACGTCTGTCCACACTTTCAACTTTGAGGCTTTTCAGAAAAGTATTGGTTTTATTGCAGATCTGGAAGGCTTGGAGTTTCAAGATCTTGAAAAAAACTGTTTTGGGGATATTAGAAGAATGGTTGTTGAGTTTGGAGAGGGGCACTTTGGAAAGTTGAAAGGCTTAATGCAAGGCTGACAAACATTTCTGGCGGTGAACATGGCAGAATTGCCGCACTAAGCCTTATATAGAAACATACCTTCGAGATCAATCTAAATATTTCACTTGGACCAGACTTATTGTCGTCGCAAAGTGCGCAATTACTGGATTCTTATCATTGACAAGACACTATTTTGAAAACCTCATAGCTCCAAAAATTTTTATCTTGCGCGCATAGAAATTTCTGCATTAGCTTTACTATCCTTCAAGCTCATACAATCATGGCGCCAGGTAACCAAGCTCTGCATTCTCCAAGCTCACGCAAGGGTACTAATATACCTTTCCAGCAGTCCAATTCGAGCTCACTGAGCCTCCTACTGATGCAGTCTCTTCCCTACAATTCTCTCCTTATACTCCAACCAAATTACTCGTATCCTCTTGGGATAAAAAGGTCTATCTATATAACACAGAAAATGTTTCCGAAGGGGGGAAGCTCGTTAGAACTTACGAGCATCGCGCGCCGGTATTAGATGTTTGTTTCGGGAGTGATGAGAGTGAAGCATTTACAGCTGGGATGGATTGGCAGGTGAAACGGTGTGTTTGCTCATTGTGTACATTGAATTGGGGTTGACGTGCTAATGTGTTACAGAATTGACTTGGAGAGCGGAGAACAGATAGTGCTGAGTGCGCATGAGGCGCCGGTGAAGTCAGTGGTTTATAGTAAAGAGCATTGTAAGTTTAAACATTTTCGTGCATGTCAATTGTCAGAGTATTAATCCTATCCAGCTCTTCTCATCTCCGCCTCCTGGGATCAAACCCTCCACATCCACAACCTTTCCAACCCATCGCAGCCCCCAACGACAATCCCCCTCCCATCCAAACCGCACTCCCTCTCTCTCACTCCCACAAAACTAGTAGTCGCCATGTCATCCCGCCTTCTATACATCTATTCCCTCCCCTGCTCCACCGACCCCTCCCAAAAACCTTGGCAACAACGCGAATCCTCCCTCAAATTCATGACCCGCGCTGTAGCCTGCATGCCCAACGATGACGGATATGCCTCTTCCTCTATCGAAGGTCGTGTCGCGGTGGAATGGTTCGATCCTTCACCCGAATCTCAAGCCCGCAAATACGCTTTCAAATGCCATCGTCAACCTGATGCAGCGGGTGATGGCACCGATATCGTATATCCAGTCAATGCGCTAGCATTTCACCCCACTCACGGTACATTTGCATCTGGCGGCGGTGATGGAGTGGTTGCGCTGTGGGACGCCGTTGCGAAGAGGAGAATTAGACAGTACCAGAAATACCCAGCAAGTGTTGCTGCTCTCTCATTCTCAAGCGACGGGAAATATTTAGCAGTGGGCGTATGTCCAGGATTCGAGAATGGACAAGAATATTACAGCGGTGAAGGATTGACGAAAGTGTATGTAAGAGAGCTTGGCGAGAACGAGGCGAAGGGAAAGGGTGCAAAATGATTCATAGATTACATGATGAAATTGCCGGTGCAGAAACGATATTGTAGTGTACATATCAACCCAATTTGTCCAATTAGCAAGGCGTTTTTGGTACAGAAAATGGATGAAATTTCCTTATGAAAGGGTGAATAAGAAGCAGAATTATCTAATTTACGGCCATCCAGGGAGAATGAGTCTCTGAAGCTCGGGAATATATCATAAATGGGGATACTTATCTACTATGAATATTGGCTCTTCGGCTCTTCGATTATTGCTACTAAATATTGCACATTATCTTCTACCATTGCTAATAGCTCAAATCCCCAAAATTATTTCTCCGATATAGCAAACTATATTTTCCCTTGCGACCCGACAGTGAAGAAGGATGCATCCGTCCTTCCTGTCATCAAGCCACCCATTTAATAATAAGAACAATTAATATGCGTGCTAATTCTTCCGGCCGAATCATTCGCGCTGAATTTGCAAAGTTGACTTTTTGAATGGTGGAACAAACGGTAAAGTTTTTGTTCTTTTCCTAGCAGAAACCGGTAGAGTCCCAAAGGCAAAGCTTGCTTGTCTGGTAAGGCGGCTCAAACTTTTTTCTGACCTGGGCGTGGGTTGGTACGACTGTTGTGAGAATTTAGGTGATGTCCTTGTTGCAGAGACCACACTCACCGTAGTCTCGGTACTTGGTTGAATCGAGGCCGGTGTTACCATTGCTTGATTATATTCTGTATAAAAGCTAGCTGGAGTCGACTTTGCTCGTGATTTGAACATTTTAAAATTTCCCATCAAATATTGGGACGCCCGGTAAAAGTAGCTTTCCTCTGGAATATCTTCTGGAATAAACGAGAGTTGCGAAAAATGAGGCAAGAAATTTTCCTGGTCGTCAGGAGGCAGTGCGTCAATTATCCAGTTCTCGAGCTCATTAGACAAATCGGCTACTTGTGGTCTGCCAAGCTCAATAGACACCTCGCTAGCTGCAGATAATTGTGTTTCTGGGATCTCAGGTACCACAACCTGAATCTCTTCTACCTCAGGGCTAGGCGGAGTGGCGGATCGGCTCGTCGTAAGGGCAAGAGGTCGACTACTGAATATTCTTCGTCTATGTGTTTGAAGACCAGTTGATCTTCTTCTTTTGACGATTGCCGAGACCGGGCTTGGACTATCCACAATATCTTCTCCTGTCTCGTTCATCACACTGCTTGGCTTTGGTTTGCAGGGTCTCCAGGTATCAGCTTCTGGTATTGACATTGCATATGCAGTATTCTGCCAACTCATGGCAACGGATAGGTGTGATGATTGACTGTCGTCATTATCTTGATTCGCGCCGACTTCTGTCTTTTGAGATTCTTTCAGTAGCAAATCTTCAAATGGAGAGCTCTCCTTATGCTGATTTGATCCCCCAAGAAACGAGACTGTGGTGATTTCTTCTCCGCCCATCAGTTGCTTGTGTAGGTCTACTTCTTCATCGGAGTCATGAAAGGTGTCTCTATTGTCGCCCTCTTTGCCGGTAGGCTCACCTGCCTCACTTGGGGTTTCAGTGGAGATTCTACCCTCGTCAACTTGTTTGTTCATTTTTTCCTCTAGCACCGCCTGTGCAGCGGAGCATTCTTCCTTCTTTTCCTCCTTCTTGACCTCTTCATCCTCTTCTTCTTCATCCCTTTCTTCATCACTGCTCTCGCTGACCTCGCTTAGTTCCTCTGCAACTGAAATACTGGTAGCGTCACTTTGGCTGTCCATGTCCTCCCCCGAAGTCGTTTGAGAATCGGAATCTCCTTCCATCCGTTGCTCTTCATTCATATCTTCACTACTATTAACACTGGACTCGTCGCTTTCTTCCGGGTCATCGTCATCACTTGATATGCTCACGACGCTTCGCTCAGATTCATGCCAAGATAGCCCATCCTCCTCACACTCTCCACGATGACAACTCTCTGAACACGTCATTTCCATATCTCTCCGAACCAAGGAATCGGAAGAGTGCATGCTCGCACGCTGATCAACATCGACTCTTTCATCGAATGTGACTTTTCGACATCCTTTCGGATCCAGTGGCGACGGCCAATTGTTCTCTACATTTGGGATGATTCCATCATCATGAAGATATCCATTCATCGGCCGACCTTTTTGATTGTCGTCATGGTCTTGATCGTTTTGTTGAGCGTCGCCCGTTTCAACTGCCTTGGGCTCAACGAAAACTGGCACATTGAGTTCAGATTGCTTATTTGGAGATCTTTTGGACTTTCTCGCCGAAGTTCTTCCCTTAATTTGGCCGTTCGACTCCTCGATTGGCCCATAGTCTTTTTTGCGAACCAACTGCAATTGTGCTACCCGAGTAGTCAGTCCCCATATGCTAATGTTAACACACTTTTGCTTGGAAACCAGCATAAATTGACCGGTGGAATTTGCTTCAGATCCTACGAAGCCATCTGAATGGGACGGGCGTACCTCATGGCGATTGTCTGTTTTTGCCTGAGGAGATGTGCTTTCAACCTTTGGGAATCGAAATTCTCTTGCATCAATCTTTCCAAAAGCTCCATGACTCCATCTTTGGAGCGTGTTCAACGCGCACTTTGTCCGCCCAACAGTGTTTATGACATTCAGCGCATCCGAGGCATCTTGTGAGATTGGATCATCTGGAAGTTCCCCCGAAGATTGTACTAGATACTGATCAGTATCGCATCATGGAATTGGCAAGATTCTGACCATACCACTTTCATCGTCATCCTCCTGGGTTTGTTTTTCCACCCTTTCAGATACCAGGTACAGCTCGTCTACTGGGAGCCTCCGAGGCATCTTCTTCTCTTTCTTCTGCTTCTGGCTGTTTAGGCGACCATTTCGAGATTTGTGATAAATGTCGGTACCATTAGAATCGTCTTGGTCAGGCATAGATTTGAATGAATCATTACTATCGCCCAAACCAAGGATCGCCACGTCAAGATCATCAAGGTCATCATCGCTATCATCACTATCATCATCCTCATTGTCCGAGCTCATATCCGCTCGTCGAAGCAGTCGTGCAGGTCCAAATGAGAGACTGACATAATGCGGTCTAAAATCATTCATTGCCTGTGAAGTGGATGTGCGAGGAGCCTTGCGAATGGTCTCTTCAAGGCTTGTAGATTCCTGGCTGTCACTGGATGTTTCGCCGCTGAGAGTTTCTAATCTTATGGCCGGTGTATCTACTTTAGTCATGCCGTCAAATTCACGAGAAGGGAAATCCGCCTGCTCATCACTTTTCTCTCCATAGGAAAATGTGCTCAACGTTTCTTCCACCGGAAGTGACGTAGTGACTTTAGACTCTTTGCGTTTCCCCCTGCGTAACTGTTCGCGTTTTGCAATTGTTTTCAAGAATCTTTTCGGGAATGTTCCACCTTGTTGCTTTGAGCGCAAAGTGTCTTCGTGACAGCGAGAACGAATAGAGTCAGTAGATTTCAAAAGACTTCCTTGAACATCATCAGCTCCTACAGCCGCCGATGTTATATTTTTTGCAGTTTCTAAATCTTCGTCACTGAAGGACACCGACGAGTGCACAATCGGGGTTGAATTTGGAGCCGTAGCCACTTCATCGCTATCAGTGACGGTTTCACTTTTGGAAGTTCGAGGATCAGGAGTTTTAAGCGCTTGAAGACGTCTTCTCGAAGGATTAAATCTAGTCATTTGAGGAGTTCTTCGTAACACTCGTTCCAATTGAGCAGTAGTCATACCGCCAGCAAAAGGTGAAGAAGCGATGGGTTTTTGCGATTCGCTCGCAGGCGTATCTAGTTGCACCATCGTGATACTTTGGATGTGTTAAATAATTTCCGACAATTATGCCTTGCTGCAGGCTGATTTGATAACGACGATAACTTTGATCATATCCTTTGGTTATAGAAGGTATTGATGATTGAGGATAAAAGAAAGGGTTTGTTGTAAGAGATTTTATTTGGGAGGAAAGAATTGAAAAGATCTCGATGACATAGCACGAATCTAAGTATATTAGGAAGGCACGTTGCCATTGATAATTGGTACTCCCCAAATAGTCCCTTCCATTTTCACCAAACGAGAAGGAACCAACTACATAGCACTCAGCCCTCAGCACCCCAAAATCAATTGATCTCAACCCCAGCTTTATATGTCAAATAAATGATTGAAACTCGTGGTCAAATTAATTTGATTTGCCTATCTGAACACTGTGATTGTGCGAGGAAGAACGACACCGCGCTTTCCTCAAAAAATCGTTGTGGCTTTTAGTGCTGTATGTAGTATCTACTTCGAAAAAAATAATATTCTTTTCACTGGGGTAGTATATCCAGCAAGTCCACCGGTCTTCAAGGTCATCCGAAAAGCCATTCTCCCTGTCATGAAACGCCCCTGGACTAATAAACAGTAGATGAAATAGAAAACATAACAATATACAACCCATGCCCAGCGTGATCACTTTAAAACGCGCCAAACACATATGGAATTATTGCACTGTGCTTTTTATCAGTACTGTATCGGTAGAGAAACAAAATTAATGAAATATTGATGAAACTTACCCAATTGCCAAAGTGGCACTCAATCCAATCAATGCCCGAGTCTTAACCCTTTCCTTTCTCAAATCAGCCGCTACCTTGACCTTCTTAGCTGGAGCTTCTGAAGGCTCTTCTTCGTCATCTACGTCTGCCTCAAACTCTTCAGCTTTTCTCTTTACTTGCTTTGAGCGACTAGGTATAGCTGCGTCATGCTTGACGGCAGCCTCCACCATTTCTTTCGCCTTAGCAATCATAGCTTCGGTATCCTCTGGGAGAGGGAGATCTGGCAAACCAGCTGGCATCTCCACCTGAACATGAGTGTGGGTCGTCTCAACATCGCCGTTAACCTCAACATCAGTGTCAACCTTGACTTTGACCATTGGCTCCGAGACCTCTTCGCTTGATTCTTCCTTCACCAACTCCCACACTGGCTCTTTCATTGGCTCCTTCACTGGCTCCTTCACTGACTCCTTCACTGACTCCTTCACTGACTCCTTCACTGGCTTAGAAGCTGTGGATTCCGCGGATTCTGTCGTCTCTACTTTCTCCTTCTCAGCCTCAACAACTCCGTTTTCCTCAACTTGTTCGAGTACATTGTTGACAGCCCCGACAGGCTCCAAACTTGCCAGCCTAGCGCTTGGTTTGCGTGGTCTTGCAATCTTACGAGGAGATGAAGATGCATATTTGCTGGGTGATGCGGATCGACGAGGACGGCCACTTTTGGTAGTTGGTGCGGGAAGGGCCTCGGGAGGGGCAATTTGGGGTGCCTCTTCTAATAGTAGCCGTGGTGCGGGAATCGGAGCGAGATCTCTGAAGTCAAACTTTGGAGGTGGGACAATTGATTTAGGTGTCTGGTCCTTAGTTGGGTTAACTTCAATGGGCGCGTTGTCAAGGAGAGCTTTAATCCAAGGCAAGATTTGGTATTCTCCTGCAAGCTCGAGCGCATGGTGAGGTGGGATCCAAACATTCCCTGCGGTCTCATCTACAGAGGTTGTTGGTAGGCTCTTGATATAACGACGCTCCATTTCCTCTTCCGCGGCCTCCGCGTATGGGAATGTGGCTTTAAACATCCCGGTCGCGCTGATATAGCCATCACTGCTACGGCGCATAAGAAAGTACGAGGCGGGCGAAGGCTTAAAGATACCACTGTGGATTCCTTTAGGCAATGGAGCACGCAAATGCGCGTAGTCGAAAGTGCCCAAGTTCTTTGGCCGCGTAGAGTTCGAAGTGTTGAGCTGACCTGTCTTTACAGCAAGATCCGTCTGACCCAATCTTCTTCTAGCAACCAAAGTTTCATCTGCGACGATTGTTAGTTCTGGTCCTCAAACCGTCAACGCGACTGGCGCATCATCTTACAAGATGGGATCTCCGAGGTCATCAAAGGATTGACCTTTGGGGGTAAGTGTCGCGAAGCAGGCATCGCGATAGTATCGGGCTCGATGATAACCGGCTCGAGGGGATGGCGATATGGGATTATTGAATAGGCTAGTAGCTTGAATAAATCTAAAGGTGATAAATACTTCGCCAAGAAGATTTCGTATAAAGTGTAATTCTGTTTCGTGGTTACGCGATTAGCAAACATTTTGGTTAATCTTTGATTTGGATTAAAGAGAAAACAAGAACAGGAATCCTACATGAACAACAATTTGCACGATTGATACCTTCTTGATGTAGATGTGATGTTCCGCGTTGGCTGAAGGAAGGAGTGTACGGGTCGTAGTAGTATGTGAAGAAGCTTTGGTCTTATTCGCGACGGGACACGGAAGAAAGGTTATCGAAGGAAAGCGATTATAGGTACCGGTAGCGATCGATACAAGATGCGCACCCCAAATTCGATTTCGTTGAACCCCAGATTAAATTCAACAACGCAAAGGAAAGCAATGCAAGATGATGAAGTACCGGTATGATTGTGAATGCAGGTGTGAATTATCATCAAGGATTATTGAAGTGGGAATGGAGGTGTACAAGTACTCGGTAGAAAGTACTCAGTGTGGGAAAAGTGGAAGATTCAGCGATCCCTGAGGGCTTGAAGACTGGAAGAAGTTAAGTTTTGTGAGAGCGGTAGCGGTATTGGTCGTCTTTTGACTACGAGGGTGGGATTTGGCTGGGCTGGCTGGGGTGAGAGTGCATTATCTTGAAGCCGGAGCTATCATCCTTTCTTCCATATGCGAGCTTCTAGCTGGATGATATGATATAAAGTCACATTTCTAGATGATCACACACACACACACACACACCGAACTGCATGGTGAGTTGGACAGGATCACCCTATTGAAGTTCTAGGAAGAATAAAGTTTCCTATTTATGAATAAGTATTCTTTTACGAGTAGATAGATGATTGTCTATTTTTCATAAATTATCTTCTTATTTCCTTTACTCTATTGATGTCGGTCAATATTTGAGCTAGATTTTCAAACTCAAAGGGACCTACTATACCTACCTACTATACCTACCTACTTGTACCTACCTGCCTACCTACCTACCTACCTACCTTAAAACTAAACGTTCTCACGAATATTCGACTTACCAAGGAAGAGCTGTTTGTTGGCTTGGAACTTGGAGTGAAGTTAAAGGAGTCACTCACGAGTATTACTGGGAGAGAAAGAAAAGGAAAGGCTCTCTGGAGTCAGTGCGCCAAAGTGTAGGTAAATGGCGGGGATGCCCCCTTTTATGGAAATGATATCACGTGGTGTGATGATACGTTATTTATTTGGAAGTGTTCACTAATTTCCAATGTTCCAAATACAATACAATTATAACATTCCTTTGAAAGAGACCTCTCCAATTTGATCTTGTCTTCCACACATTCTTCTTCCTACAAGGTCCAATAACCTCGATAAAAATCGACCGATTCAATTCAATTTCGATATTCTCTCTCATTGTCACGAGATTCTTGCATGTTCCGCATTGGTAAGGATCATAGCTTAAGCCCCACTAAGCTGCATTTCGATTGCCAACACCGTTGCTGTATCAAAGCTGCGGCATCCACAAACTCAACAGCTTTTAAATTTCTGTGTTCGGATTCCATTCTACAGATCTTCCTTTTACTCATCAATTCTTTTTTATTACACTTAATCCCTCCTCAATCTATCACAGTATATTAAAGATGGCGGACCAGCAAGATAATGACCTCTTGCCAGAGACAACTGATGGTTTCAAGGTGGGGGAGAAGAAGACTCTGGATGAGTATTCCAAGATGGGTATGTTCTAAAACCACTTTCATCCTGTCTTTGTTGCTTTTCAGCTCCTTCTATTACCTATTTTAGGCTGTGTTTACTCAGCAGCACTTTTGGAATATCCTTGGCTCGACTTGAGTCAAGAGTCAAGTTCACCCCTCCAGCTAATACCCCGCACTCGAAGCGGTCTGGGGCAAACGATATAGAATGATAACAGGAGATCACAATTTGGATCTATTCTCGGTGATATCTGGAGTCCATTTGATCGAATCAACTGAATTATTTGCAATAGTTTGTACAGAATTTGTTGTAAATAATTCTTGGGGGTTGTCGCACCAAGTATAGGGGTTGAGAAACAAGGGTATCTTTTGACACCCATTGGCTTCTTGATCCAGTCAAGGGTTGGCAAGAAGCTTTCTATCTGATTATAAAAATACAGAGGATCTCAAAGTGTGAAGGAAGTACACACATTGGAGTGCTGTACTGCTTTATATCTCCTGTTTTCTATAACCCCTTCTACGTTGGCATACAAGCAAGACCCGATAGAATCTTTACTGACAATCCCCCTTGAACGCAGATGCCGAAGATGAATCTCTTCAGCGCTACAAGGAATCCCTTGGGCTCGGTGGTGGTGGAAAGGACCTCAGTGACCCAAATGATCCTCGTGACTGCATCATCCTCACTCTTGCGATGAACTCCGAAGGTCGTCCTCCAGTCAAGCTCGAGCTTTCTGCTCCTGATGCTCTCGACACCTTGAAGGACCATCCTTTCAAGATCAAGGAGGGTTCCAAATTCAACCTTACTGCCACTTTCAAAGTGCAACACAACGTGTTGAGTGGTCTTCAATATGTTCAAGTCATTAAGCGCAAGGGCATCAGGATCGATAAGTTGCAAGAGATGATCGTAAGTGCCTATCCACATCCCGGTGCCTACCCTATGCCTCATATGCTAACCAGCCAACAGGGAAGTTATGCACCTAACACTGACAAGAACCCTGTCCATACCAAGCGATGTAAGTTCTTTTGACACCTAACTAAAACTCTATTATTAACCAAAGCCTCAGTCGCCGACGAGGATGCCCCAACCGGAATGATGGCCCGAGGTCACTACACCGCTATTTCCACCTTCATTGATGACGATAAGAAGAAGCATCTTGAATTCGAGTGGTCTTTTGACATCACCAAGGACTGGTAGATCTTCCCGCTACTCCACCTTCGGTCTTCTACCTTTCGCCTCTCATAACGCAATCGCCTCTATTGACACGGATCCATTTTTCACATCGCATAGCACTCATACGACAACTTTGCGGCATACCTTTACGCGCATGCGATTTGGACGGATACATACCTTATGCACCACTTTGCTTTCATGTTATGGCTAGAAGATTAGTCGATCATTTTCTTCCCTACTTGTTTTTTACCCCTGAAAATCGACATTTTGGACCGAAAAAAAGTTATGGATCGATGGTCAAACGGATCACGAACTGAAAATATCGGTCATCTCATGCAACTAACTGATTTTGGATGGATTGTACGGACGAGATATGGATTTGAGAAAGTATATTTGTAGTCGTTTGGAGGCATCCTTTTCCTGCAGGCGCGCGCATACATTATTTTTAAATTCAAACAAGACTCATTCACTTTTTCTCAAGTATGGATTTTTTGTATCTCATTGCTCTTCCTATCTAATATGTTTTGGATTGGATGGACAGAATCAAGTTACTTGACTGGTTCTGTGCTTGCTTGTGCCTTCATCGATTCATAGATATCTTCTCCTATTCCTATGAAATTTGATTCTACAAAACGCGATTCATAGGTGTAAAATGGCATACATCATATCATGGTTACAGTTCGTGTAGTGCAGTGTCTTGGCATACAATGAGAAGTAATCCTGCAGCGTAGTATCGCGTGATTACTCTTCACACCAATTTTTTTTTGGCATGAGAACTCTGCGAATTTTACAATAATAACTTGACACTACAGCGGATTCGCAGTTTCTCAACGTATCTGTACCAGCTGTTTTCCGAAGAGTCGTAATAATTCCTCTCATGGTGTCGAGTGGTGGGGGTAATTGTTGATTTGAGAAGTGGGGTGTCGAAAGAGAAATAGGATTTAGTGTCTATGACCTGCTCTCCAATCGGATCACAGAAAGTAATCTGGCAGCGTACTACCATCAGCTGTCTTGTCCTGCCCTGCTTGCTGCATTTCCCCTTTATGACTATCATTTTCTGGCGCGGCCGCAAATACGTTGAAGAACCTCTCCCCCGTATCACTGACTTCCAGCACACTTGCCATATTCCCGCATCGGTAACAGTAATTGGGGGCGCTCCACACGGTACTTAATCGATCGTCATATAGAACCTGATAGCCTTCTTGGCAGAGCTGATGGGCCCGTAATATGTGCGACATTTTGTTTACTTCGAGGAATTTCTTGACAACTTGCGCGCCGAACGTGTAACCAGCGCCGCGAGGTGAGAGGGAGAATTCGTCGCGCTCCGGGTCGGGGTCGGACCAAACTAGGTCGGCCATGGGCCCTTCATGGGGGATCTCGCGGAAACGATCTATAATTTTTATTTGGTCGATGGAGTGTATCGAAGGAGACAGACCTGCAGATAAATGTAAGCATGGGCGCAGACTCGGGCAGGGAATCTCTAGCTGCACAGCGCGGAGCAGCAGCAATTTGGTGGGTGAACATACCTCCATGAACACAAAATATCTGATCATTGATGACCACACTCAATGTAAGAAAGTCAAACATATCCGTAAAGTGGTGCCATACATTTGCATTTCCATATTTCCTGGAGCACTCCGTATAGAAGCCGTACGACTGAGTGACTCCCCTCGATTCATGATTTCCTCGTATTAAATGAACGCGATGTGGGTATCGTAGTTTTAGACAGACAAGAAGAGAGATGGTTTCGACGCTGAACATGCCTCTATCCACATAATCACCTATTAGATAGGCCGTGTATTAGCATTGCGGAAATATGTGCGTAGTCAGAATGCGGGGCATACCTAGAAACAAGTAATTTGTATCTGGGCAGAATCCCCCAATTTTGAATATCTCTATCAAATCAAAAAATTGTCCATGTATATCACCCACCACAGTTACAGGTGCTAACACATGAACCACGTTACTCTCTTGCATCAACAACTCCTTTGTTTTTGCGCATATTGCTTCGATAACGGATTCGGCGAGGAGGTTTTTCTTGTAGAGACTTTCTATACATTGGTCGAGATCGACAGAGGCTGTAATTTTATATAAGTATGTGCCTCGTTAGCAACAAGGTCGCTGTGTTCTTACATGGCAGACTGGGCATATTGCCAAAGTTTCAAGAGTTTAATCACGTCCGATTTGCGCCACAGAAATCTAATATTGGAGAATGACAGTTGATACAACTTGCGGTTTCTTGCAAAATAGAATTTTGGCGAAGCAACATTGTCGCTTAAGAAAGAATTCTAAGTCATAACCAAATGTGAATGAAAAGGTCAATAGGCAAAAAAGGGTTGTTGCCACTTATCAACAAATATATGTAGTGGGCAGAGGGTAGAGGGCATGAGGGTAGTGGGTAGTTGGACAAGGCACTTAGTTGATTAAGTATCATGATTACCTACACTTTGTGTTTGGCTTGGACTTGCCAGGTAGGTGATTAAAGTTTACCGTACAAATGAATGTTGGCATGGAAAAGGTACCGTAGTTAGTGGAATAATCGTCGTCTAAACTAGCGTCATCTGAATCCTAGCAAGTAACTGCATAGGAAAATTGACATCTTCTGCGGAATCTCATACCAGTTACCATCAACAAGCAATCCAATCCAAATTCAAAGTCTCTTCATTTCCCATTTCCATTTCCATCTTCACCTTCCTTCTTCCCTCCTCCAATCCCAATCAATAATCAATACCTACCCTACCTACTCTACCTACTCACTTCACATTTTCGTAACTCTTGCATTTACCCATATCAAGTCAATAATCCTACCGACCTACCTACCTACCTACCTACATCGACGACATCACCAACATTTTTCCATCTCTCCTTCTCTATTTTCAAGAATCAAGAAAAGGAGATCCAATTCATATTCACAATTGCTGATCTCATAACCCTAAACATTGACAAAGTTACTTTTGGAAGTAAATATTCTTCTCTCTTCAATACCTACATTCATTCATTCATTCATTCGGTCAGCTCCAAGTCAGGTCGGGTCACATTATAAGGAAATTGACATATTTGATTTTTGCTACACTTCTCTATCATCCATTTTCAATCGCATTTGCATGTGGATTTGCTGGGAATAGTGACCCTAGCAAGGTTCTTACTCCGTACAGTACCGTACTTCCTTTTTGATTTATTTACTGTGGAGTCGGGGGGCTGCATTTTCATCCTTGAATGCTGTTTTTCACGGTAGCGTTGCACAACGTCGCTCTCTGAACATTCAATTTCGCGGACAACATAAAATCCCTTTTCTATCATCAAATCCATCGATGCTTTTCGTTATCGCAATCGCAATCGCAATCGCAAGGACCAGGACAACAGGAAAACATTAATAAGCTTCTTCGCTTTCTCGATATTGCTCTTCGTGTTTCTGTCGCGTCGGAATACTTGTTTATCTATCCAGCAGTGATCCTATCCATTTAGTCCTTTCGACTTAAGCTCAGCTCAGTGTCGCGCAATTTGTCCCGCCCAATCGATGACTTGTTAGTAAAATCAGATTCTTTCTTTCCGAGGGTGCATCATGTTGGGAAATTGGTCTCAAGGTGGTCCTCAAGGGCCTCCTCAAAACTACAACAATAACTACAATGCTCCTATACCTCCAGCGCCTCGTGGGCGTCCCCCGATCTGCTTCACGTGTGGCCAGGAAGGTCATTATGTCAAAGATTGTCCAAAACAAAATCAAAATGGTCAAGTGTAAGTGATGAGCTGTTTCTATGTCTGCATGATTTTCTTCGTGTATCCTCGTCCCAAGAGTGAGGCTAATGGTAATAAGTGCTATGGCTGCTCCTCAGGCAGCAAATGTCAATGGATATGGGGCAACATCCCAAACAAAGCAGTGGGCAAATGTTCCAAATGGCCAGATGGGTTCCAAATATGCTCCCTATCCTGGTTCTGAAAGTGCTCCAATGTCACAATTTACGGACCCTGGTCAAAATTCACAGTTTAATGAGTCACCTATATCTGCTCCCTATGCAACAAATCTACCTTATCAGCAACATTCCACTACACATCCTCCACAGCAAGAGTTCCAGCAACAAGGTTTCCAACAACAGAATCACCAACAACAAGGTCCCCATAACACCTATTCTAATTACCACCAGAACAAACAGTACAAGCAACCTGTCGCCAATGGAGCTAGCTATAACCAACAATCTCAACAGCAGAACGGATCTCAAGGCTATCAAGCTCCATACAATCAATATCCCCAGTTGAATTCACCACAGCAATACGGCCCACCAACCCAACCCCAGAGTGGACAGCAGTTTTCTCCCTCTTCCGTCCCAACCACACCCTTCCAACATCAAAATAACGGTTACAATCAAGATTACAATAACCAAGGCCGATCAGCATCTTACCAAAGTCAAGGCACGCCAAGCCAAGGGCAATGGAATGGTTCACCGCCAGCAACGACTTCTTTGAATGGGTCACAACAACAGCAAGTACAGGTGCAATCAAATTCTGGCTTTCATCATGAGTTCAGGAGGTCTCAATCACAGCAATCTCAGCAAAGTGGAAGTCGCGTGGGATCTCAACAGGTCCAGCAGGGTGAAAGTCGGTCGGGCTCTCAGCAGCCTCCCATCTCATCCCCAGAACTAAATAAACGTGGGTTATACATCCCTCGATCTAAAAATACACCACACACTGCCCCCGACAAAGTTTCTTCACAACCTATCGAGATACCAACAGCTTCTTCAAGAGCTTCAAGTGTGGCTAGTACACCGTATGGTTCGCCTACTTCAAGAAATAATATATCTGAATGGGACGGACACCCAGCCGATTTGAAGGAAGATGGTGATCGGACTGACGAAGAGAAACAGTTCAACTGGGGTTACAAAAAGATCTTCAAAGCTGCAGGCGAAAAACATGAAACAGTTGCACTTGCGCAACCTTTAGCTAATAGATTTGACATGACCCCCGTCCCTCTTATCGATAAGAAATCAACCATTACGATCTCGAGGCACGCAAGAAGAGAAAATCTGAAGGAGTATACGCAGAGCGCCAGAAAGACACCTCAGTGGCCATACTTACAGGAAGATCCAACCTTCCAGGACTTCAAGACTGGAGATGACCCGATACCTTTTCAAGAACTTGATGCCTGTATGAAATTGAGGCATGGCGATGCATATGTACCTATTGCAACTCGAAAGGCAACTGCTGCGGTGATATCTCGTACGTGTAAGCGTAAACCAAGCACCTCGGAACAAGATGATATCGATGATCAATTACAAGCCGATTTTTCCACATCGCAAAACATCAAACGCCAAAAAGTTGACGATCAATTATCAAAATCTGCAGATGGCCTGCCTAGATTTAGTGATGTAAACACAGGGAACAAAGCTCCATCTGTTGCTGAAGCATCCGACGATATCTGGGCGCCTCTGGCTGGAGAGAGTGCCGATCCAACTGAGGCGTTGCTGGCATCTTTAGGTGTTTCTGGTGCTCCAAAGCCGGTTGAGCCTGGACCACCGGTCATGATTCCTATTGAGGACTTGCAGCAGCCGATCTACAGTCCCCAACAACCTCCTTATGACCCCCAGCAAACTTCCTACAGTAATCAACAAGCTCCATATAACCAGCAACCTCCATTCAATTCTCAGCAGCAAACTCCATACAATCAACAACCACCTTTCAATGCTCAGCAACCTATCCATACTCAGCAAAGTCCTTTCAATCCCCAGCAGCCTCCTTATAATCTCCAGCAGCCTTCATACAGCCAACAACCTCTCTTCAATACACAGCACCCTCCTTTCAATGCTCAGCAGCCTTCCTACAACCAACAGCCCCCTTTTAATCCCCAGCGGCCTCACCACAGTGCCCAACAACCTTATAATTCCCAGCGGCATCCTTTTAATTCTAGCATGGCAAATCAAGCTTTTAGACAAGACCCAGGTTATGCTAACGCTCGTCCTTCATTTTCCGGAACACAAGTCTTTAATCACCAGCACATTCCTCCTCCTCCTCCGCCCCCAGTGGAAGAGGAGCCTATGTTCGACCCATGGCCAGAGCACAACGTTACAACAACACCACCTCCCACTGACCATGCGGCTAATATTAAGGAAAACGGAGAGAAAGGAGACGAGGAAAATGTTGCGCCGGAATCCCCTTTGAGTCCCACCTCGTTGGAAATCCTTGGAAAAATAAATAAAGAGCCTGTAAAACCACGCAAAATCGTACGAGTAATCAGTGGCAAGAAAGGCAAAGAATCTCAGCGTTTGTCTGAGGAAGCTGTGCCGAAACTTAAAAGGGCTGCGCCCGTGGTCGATGCAGCTTATAGGTAAGACTTAAATCTTAGTATTGTCTACGGGTGCTAATATATAATTTTGCAGTCGCCGTTGGTAGCTGACTTATTCATTTTCTCCATGGGCAGTTATTTGGTCTTGGTCAGGTAAACCGCATATAGTTTGCAAAAGAGTCTTTTGGATCAAGCAAGCCTTCAAGTAGTCGGTTACCTATCAAAGCTCTTTTTCTCATTCTCTGTACAAATCAAAGTCACATGCATAGTGAGGCGTTATTCGGGGTATTTCTTTCGGGAGTTCAGACTTGATTTTCAGTTGATGGTTTCCTGTACAGTGTATCAGTCATTTCGCATACATATAGATGCATTTATCACATTGCAGGAGCAGAAAGAATAATTGAACTTAGAAGATTCATTCTAGACGGAGACTCTTCAGTGGGATCCGCTCGTTCTGTCTAGGCTACTTGTTTTTCAGAAGCAGACACCAGGTTCAAAGATGTGGAGGGTGGGATAATCAGTAGTATCTAATGGCAAGCTACTTGCTGTGGCTAATAGTAATGCCAGAGGGCTTTTTGGTCCCTGGTTCATCAAACAGGGATCTCTAAATTCCACACTCTTTGATATTATTCTAATGTTGTTGTGACTAAATATTTTATGCCTGCGTAAGATGTAATGTGCGAAGGATAATTATAAGCCTCCTAGTGCAAGGCCATCGTCAATGTATTATAGAAGGTAGCGCAGCTAGTGGCACGCAACGGGATATCACTTATTTAACTAGTCTATCGTGCTCCCCATCATCATCGCTACTCTCTTCCTCTTCTTCCTCTTCCTCAGATTCTTCCTCTTCGGATTCCTCGCCTTCCGTTCCCCCAGATTCTCCCACGTCATCTTCTTCTTCTTCTTCTTCCTCACTTTCCTCTTCCTCGGACTCGGCTAGCCAGTCATCAAGTGTTTTCTCCTTTCCTGAAGCTGTGCTAGGACCAGGACCTCCAGCATTGAATCCATTCGTCCTTGATGGCGAAACGCCAGGCCTGAAATCTTTCACCGCACTATCCAGTATTTGTCCTGCAGTCAGGATTTTCTTCTCTTCATATTCATTTCGAGCGGAATCGGGTTCCCGCAACGAAGGGTCTGGCTCGGAGCCAGCTGCTACCCATGGAGGTAGTGCCTCGTAGCCTTTTAATCCATGCATACCGCCCTCATCGCCAACAACGAGACTGGCGCTTCCTAGAGTAAAGCTAGTGCGGCTCTCGGAGGGACTAGGAGTATGCGGGATGGGTTTAGGAGCAAGAAGCATGAGGGATGCGAGTTGGGTGGATGAAGGGATGGCGAGGAGAGATTTGTAGAGACGGGTACGGTCGCGGAGGTCGTATGAAGTATCGTAACGTGCAAGAAGAAGGATGTAGTTCCAGAGGATGACGATGGGGTGATCGGGTTCGGATTCCGGTTCGGGAGGTGGGGAGAAGGAGGTTTGTGGAGGCGAGTCAAGGGATGCGAATCCTTCATTTTCTTCTTCAATGCCGGCATAATCGTGGGAAGGTTGGGGAGCTGGTAAAGGTTTGGTAGGTTCTGGCTCTGGAGCGTTCCGGTTCAAATGATGTAGATAGACTTTCGCAGCTAGAAGAACAATTTGTAATTTTGCAGGCTCTGCTTCATCAGCAAACCCTTTTGCCAAAATACGAAGAACATCAGGTGCGATATTATTTTCTCCATCAAGGCCGGCGAATTCTCCCACGAGCCAAATAATAGTGGCCCGAGCCCTGGGATTTGTAGCCGTGTCTAGATTTTTGGCTAGGCGAATAACGGTATGTGTATGTGATGCTGGATCCTGCTGTATAAGATGCCTGATTACAGTAAGTGACTCCGCGACTAGATTCCCATCTAGACTTGTGATTTGCTTCAACAATAAACGTAAACATCTTGCCGATGTCCTAGAATCACTTTGTGCACATCGACCAATAGCTCTCACGGACTCTCTCACCAATTCCCGATCCGAGCCACGAGAGAAATGTTCCAGTTCGTTGAGTATTAGACTCTTGATGTAGGCATCACAATGCGGGAATATCAGAGTAAGCAATTCAAGTTTGAGTTCCCATACCTGTGGGAGATCGGTTGATCGGACCAGAAAATGAGAGGCGTATTTTATGAATGACTCGGGGCGCATGAGGCACACGGAGACTATGTTGTAGAGCGCTATGTGTTGTATATCTGAGGGGCCGCGTAGTAGAGCAATAAGGGGACCAATACAATAGTTTATATAGTCTGGTGTTCCGAGAGCTACATAGCAGCGGGATACAGCTACCACGACACCAGAATTGCGGGATTGAAGAAGGGGTTTGATGCTTTTCAGGAGAAGCTCGAGATCTGGGTCGAGAACTTGGATCGTTTCGCTGGTTTCTTCGGTTTCTTCTTCTTGTTCGGCATCGGAATCGGCGTAAAAACTTTGTTGGTTTCCGTTGCTTTTGGTGGTGGTTTTGCGGACGCGCCGGGTGCGTTTAGGGAAGGATTTGCGAGAGTAGATGGTCATTAGGTGGAGGGTTGCCATTTGTGACCATTCGTCCATATCCACTAGCTTTTTTACGAGACCTCTATAATGCTTGTGAATCAGGTCTAGGCGTTCGGGGCATACCTCCAGAAATGCAGTGACTGCTGCACCGGCTACATAGTATTGTTTATCCCCAAGTAATGTCGACAGGTAGTCTAGTAGCTGCGGGAGAGTATTTGGATCCAATCTATAGCACTTCGGTATGGCTAAGGCCGCCGCCTTTCTAACATATGGACTCATATCCCCTAACCCTTTTTTGATGGCCAGCGACACGATTTGACTGATAACAGGCACACGAATTCCAGACATGGTTTTGAGCGCCAGGGCTCTGACTTGTGGGTTGCCATCTGAGAGCGACTTTTGAATAGTGTTTATAGAGAGAAGAGCTAGGTCGGGCTCTTGTTCCGCGTGGTTGAGGAGATAGATGTAAACCAGCTTTTTGATCTCAATATTCGGGGACGCGACGTTCTTTACGACAGAGGAGAAGAATGTGAGGCACGGTTGGGAACGGTACATCATCTGCGAGTTCTGTTAGAGCGTATCTCTCTACTTTCAGGCCCAGGAATCCACTTCGGATCAAGCTGGCAAAAATGAGCAGCGAAATCGGACAAACATACAGAGATGACCTTCCTCAACCCCTCCAGCACCTCCCGATCATGTCTACTATCCAATAATTTCTTAATCTGCTGGGGCGGCAATGTCTTCAGAGCCCCTGCTCCTCGAGAGCTCCTCGCAGATTGCGCAGCATCGAGTGTGAGTTCCCTCGCTATTGTCGCTGTTAGCATGAAATCATTGTGCCACATTGTCACCAATTTGTATATTTTGAAGAGTGAAACAGGAAAAGAAAGTTCGTACCACTTTCCAGCAAGCTGGATATTCTAGATATGGATTCCATGTCATGGACGACGAAATGAGATTACAGAGGAACATGATCAATGGAAGCTTGTAATGGTGGGGCTGTAAGCGATTGTTGATTTGGCTCCGCAAATATGCGGATTGCATCATTTGATAATGACAACCTTGGTTGGAGATTTAACCCTTTGTTTTCCTCATAATTGGTATTCTCTATAGATGTGTTGATAGTTTAATTCTCGTGGTACATATTTCCGAGAATACGTTTTACTATAGATCATTAACATCCAGCACTAATTGCAGCTCCATTCTCTAGGAACTCATATCATCGTCGCATCCGTCGCCAAAGAACGATAAGTGCACTGCGCTCAAAAATGTCACATCCACCTATTGCACTCCCGCCCGCTCTTCCTTCTGAACTGTTGACTTGGATTTTAAATCATAGTGCTTATCCCGCCACTATCTTGATCTGTAAATCTCGCGCGGCATTCGTCTCCTCCCTGCTGGCAGACATCACCTCGAACACCTCATTACCATCAGTATCCTCCAACGACATACCTTCCTCTCCTCCACGCCCAACTAGCACCACTGCTCCAGTTGAAACACCCTCTCACCCGCTCCTCCTCAAAACCCTCCATCAAATCTCCATTTCCCGCCATATTTCCTTGCTTTATGCCCCTACGACCTCTCATCTGCGCGCTTATCTCTCCGTCCTCTCTACGGAAACACCTTCGAAAATTGAAGCCCCACCGGATCGAAAATGGGATAAGCTGGGTATGAAAAGGGCAATGATTGTTGTGTATGGGTTGATAGAGTTACACAGGGATACGAGTGAATGGAGCGCTCAGGGTTTAAGTAGGAGTTTGGCTGGCTTGGTTGAGATGGGTGGAAGGAACAAGAGGTCGGTTGTGTGTTTAGAGGAGAGGAGGAAAATGGGGAGGAGTGTGGATTTGAACTTGCATGGTGAAGGTGAGGGTGATTTTGTCGGTATAAATAATGGCGGGGACGGAATGGGATCGGATGAGAACAGGGGACGAGACAAAAGAACCTGGAAGGGATGGGATGAGAAGGTTCCGATGCTCAATGGAAGTGTGAGGCGTGCTGGGTTAGAGGGTGAAGAGAGCGGTTGGAGTGGGAGAACTGTGGAGGTTGGGCGAATATTTGCGAGATGGTTTGATTTCGGGAAAGCAGAATGGGATCATGGTACATAAAAATGTAGAAATAAATATATTTGTTTGAAGATCATTATCATGCTTAATCAGTAGGTATACCCAACGCCACCAGCCGGTCCCCCAATCCTTTCATATCCATTCATTACCATGATTGCCACAATTGCTAGTCCAACATAAAATCCAAAATCCAAAAAGTGTTCCTGCAAATCAGATAGACTGCTCCATTTCCGTGATGTATAGCTTGATATGCGAGTCCATCTTTAAGAACTCGTCATGCGCACTGTGTATCTCGTTTTCGATGTTCTCTTTCAAGTCCGCCATCTATGTTATGTTAGTGAATGGGCATGATATTCTCCAGAGGTCTAATATCCATACCTTCTTCTCTGTTTGCTCTATCCTCACTTTCCTCATCTCCATCTCCCTCCCTTTTTCGTTTCTCTCTTCTGTGAGCTTTCTATGTACAGCTCGCAGTTCTTCCATTCTCTCTTTAGCACTCATAGCCTTTGCTTTGCTGCCGTCTCTCAATTTCTCTGTTCGTTCGAGATGTTTCGATAATTGTCGCTGTAGCAAAGCCTCGGTTCTCTCCACTTCGCGTACATTATTCCTTCTTTCGCCTAGTGCATCTCGTTGTCTCGCCACTTTTACATTTTCATCTTCCTCCTTGGCCAATTCGACCGAAATCTCATCGAGAAGTTTCGTACACGAAACAACATCTGTAGAAACCACTGTAAACGTATCGGTCGAGGTCTGCAGGGCACGGGCTCGTCGATCAAAGGCATCAATTTGTGCCTTGTCCGTATTCAGTGCATTACTCAATTCCGTCAGGGAGGCCTGCAGCGCAGCTGGTGACTGAGATACATATGGTTGTAATTTCGAGCTTTCTTGCCTCAATTCAATGGTCGCAGCCGTCTTTTCCTCCAGAATAGCAGTCATCTCCTTTTTCTTCTTTGTGAGTCCTTCAAACCGTCGGGCCATTTTGTCTTGGCTTTGTTGCAGTTCCGAGACCGTTTTCTTCAACTCCTCATTGCGCTTAAACTTCTCTGCAATATGTACCTCCATCGCCCTACGGTTTCGCTTCAACTCATCTAAACGGCTTTCCATCTCTTGGTTCTCCATATGGAGCGTCTCGATTCGGACCTTTGTAGTCTCGGCCTTGTTGAAATGTTCATCAATAACTTGTGTTTGACTTTCTCTGAATCGTACAAAATTGATGATATAGGAGAATATCTTCACTAAGCGGTCGTGTGTTGGCTTGTATAAATCCTGAAATGAGAAGTCTGTAATGCCACATTCAAAGAGCAGCTTGCGTAGACTGACGTAGAAACCCATGAGGTTTCTTGTTTCTGCCGAAACAATGTCCGGGTAATCTTCACAAATATCTTCGGATGCTGCACGCATAGCAGGGTCGACTGTATCGCGAGTGGTGTTCATAAGAAGTTCTGCGAACCATTCAAAGATCATTTGAATCTGGAGAGGGTTTGGCTTTAAGAGATCTGCAGCCGTGAAAGGTACCCCGATATCACTGATACATCCTGCAATCTCTTTGTCGGGCTATCATAGTTAGTGAGACTTCATTGTGGTCATGATATTACCATCTTACCAGGCGCATGAATGAATCGCTCTCTTCCTCCTTCTTCTTGCCTCGATTTTGTTGTTGCGAGCTGGGCGCAAGACTCATTCGTGGATTGTAAGACATGTTATATCTGATTGTTTCTATCTATGGCAGGGTTGAAGTCCGTAGGCTGTAAATTGTACACAGTTTGTACTTTTGTATGTTTTGGATATTTGCTACTCTCTCGTTGTTTGAAAAAGATCGAAAGTAAGTAAACAAACGCACGGAGCAACCCAACGACCGCAGATAAGATAAGATTATATCTGACCACGTGACATAAACCCAAACTCGAGTTTCAATGGAAGTTTAAAATATTCAGCCAATAGTCATTATCTCAATTTTCAGACCCTCTGATTCGATTTAACGTTCTGTATTTTAGCTTCGTTTTATGGTAAAATGTATGGATTTTTATTAATTATTTTATAATTATAATTCAGTCAATCAGGATTCGGGGAACGATAATCTCCCAAAGGATCTGAGAGTTTTTGGTTGCTTTTTTGGTGAATATCTGAAATCCTTTGATAAGAGATCTTTAAAGATATATATGTCTTTTTCAACGATAGTTTATCGAAAAATTAATTATATTATTCGAAAGCTTTCAATTTGTAATATTTATTGAATCTGCATTGTAGTTTTAGATAATATTATTGAATTATAAAGTATTTATTAAGATTTAAATTTTCATTATTAAAAGTAATAAAATGAAGTTATATAGGGTAAATATCAAATCAATATTTTTTCATATTTTTATTTTGAATCATAATAATTTTGATATTCATATATTAATTATGAAAATAGGTATAATCGAATTGGTTTTTCGAATTGAATATATTATGAATCTGTCGATTATATCAATGGTATTGAAGGTATACTATCGATCGATAATTGAAATCAAAATGGATATTGAAATGTTACGGGGACAGCCTCTTGGTGTTACGAGGGTAGCCGTCTAGATCACGTGGAAGTGTTCTAGGCTATCGAGGTAGGTTTATAACTAAATGTCAAACAAGGACTTTAAATAATGATAATATGAATATACTATTTGTAATTAATAGTAAAGTATATTAAATGATTGATTTTAAGTACAAAGCTTTATATAAAGGAAATCTATTTTGATTATATAGCTCTTTGTCTCTTTCGGACAGTTAGGATAACTGAGCGTTTTTGAAGCGTTATCGTTCCAAAACTATCCATTATGTGATGCTGTATATACCCGAAGCTTTCTTGTTTGTATATTCTGATAGTATATATATATATGATTTTAGGATGATTATAATCATATATTAATATAATTGAATCTTATTTTGTTTGTATATAACCCAAGTTTATACAAATATATCAATTGTTATCTTTGTAACATTATCCCCTTTTTAGTTTAATATTGATCCCAAACATTTATATTAGTATATCTTTTTTTCTTTTTTAAATAATTGTATATTTTCTTTTTTTTTTTGTTATATTTTCTTCAATTATTAATAAAAGAAAAGAACAGATTCATTTTATTCATTTTGTTGAACAGAAAGGTTTCGAAATGCCTCTATACTTATTATATAAATATATAAATTATAAATATATTGTTTCGCCTTTTGATTCTTTGTAATGCAACGAATATATTTATAATAGCAAGAAATATAATGTTTAAGGTCTGTTTGAAAATGATTGGGAAAATCTGTCCCAACAAAAGGAACAATTAGATCAAAAAAAGAAGGAAACTATAATTAAAATTCTGTATTTGCGAAAACAGAAATGTTTTCTGTTGAAGTATGAATCCGAAATGTTTTATTGTAGTTTGCAGATTTTTGATGAATTAATAAAGGTAAAAAAGAAAGAAAAATTGGAAAAAGAATATATAAATAAAGAAACCGCCGATATTATTATTTTTGCCCCTAATAATTCCCTTTCTTTCGATTTCCTTGATCCTTTATTGTCTTTATGGTTTAATACTAAGCTTGAAGTTTTATTAATAGATATGGGTACTTCAAATGAAATGTTTGTAGCTTTTCAAAACAATTGAGATCTTTTTTAAATTCTTATATGTTTTCCGAATATAAATAATCTAATTATTTGATTAAGTATTTGATTTTGTTTCTGATGTATTTATAATTTAGTATTATTTCAATATTGTATATAATATTAAGGTTGATTAATTCGATTTCTATTATTGGTATATCAAACATTTCTGATAATGTTTTCTCAAAGAGTGAGATATAAAATATTGGGTGGATATTCATTATGTATAATAGTTTTAATTTGTAATTGATTGGTCCTATTATCTTATCGATTTTGAATGGTCCTAGTTTCTTATAGTCTAATTTATCGTTTGATTGTTTTGTTTATATGTTTCTTCAAATAAGATAAACTTTATCCTTTTTTTTAAAAGTAGGTCTTATATTTCTTGATTCGTTATAATACAATATTGTTCTTAAAATGATAAATTATAAATCTAAAAAGAATTGTTTATAAAACTTTTTGATTTCTATGATATCTTTTATGGCTTTGTTTATATTCGCATTTTGTAGCAATGATGATTTATAAGCCAATGAATTGAACCTAAAGTTAGTATATATTGATATTATTTTTGTAGTTTTCGTTTCTGATATATTATATATGAATTGTGTTAAAAATAATAATTTAACTCAATTATCTTGTTTGTAATTGATATAGCAATAAAGATAGATTTTCATCGTTTGGTTTAATCGTTTTGTTTGGCTATTTGTTTGTAGATAGAAAGTTGTTGAAAGCTTTCTTTTGATTCCAAACAATATTATAAAGGTAAACCAAAACTTCGATGTGAATAGTTTGTCTTTATTTGAAATAATCTCATTTGGTATATTATAAATATTAATTATATTCCGTATAAATATATAAGCAAAATTATCTATTATTCAAATTTCATAGAATGATATTATGTAAGCGAATTTGATTAATCTATCTGTTATTATTAATATAGAATCGTATTTCTTTTAGGTAACCAAATCTTTGGATAATAGTAGTTTCACTACAAAATCCCAAACAATGGATTTCCAAGGTTGAATAGATAGTTTAGGGGTTTTGAGCTGATTATAAAGAGCATATCGAACAGCTTTATTTCTTATATAGATATTGCAATTCCCAATTATATTCTCAATTATAATCCTCATTTTTGAAAAGTAAACTTTTCTCTTTATTTTGATGAAGGTTCTTATAATATCTTGATGTCTATAAATTGGTAGCTTATATTATTCTGTGATATAATCCTTAATTAGATTAAAGGGTATGTAAAACTTGTTATAAAAGTGGATGAATCCATCTTCAATAGTGAATTCTCTTTTTAGATTATCTGGTATAATTAGGATTCTTTTGATTGTAGTATCTATTGTGTATTCTATTTTTATGATATCTTTAATAGTATTATAATTTATTCCTGAAATTACAATGAGTTATAATTTGTTATGAATTAAAACATCATTATTCTGTTTTAGTATTATATACAATTCGTATATTTTATTTTGTAAATATTCTGGTTTTCGATTAAGAGCATTTGCCCTAACATTTTCGTTTCCTTTGATATATGAAATTCTGAAGTTGTAGGCGGTTATAATTTCCGATCATTGGATTTGTTGTTGATTTAATTCTTTTGTTGTAATGAAGTAAACCAAGTTCTTATGATTTGTATACATTTGTATTATGTATTTCGATCCTTTTAAGTATATTTTTTATTCTTTAAAAGCATTTATTATCGTTAGCAATTCTTTATTGTATATTTCGTAGTTTAGTTCGGCTAACGATAATTTGTGTGAATGGTAAACGATTGATTGCTATTTCTTGTTCAAGCTTAATTAGCTAAATATTATGTTTAATGTGTAATCTAAGGAATCTGTCTTTATGATTATTGGTAATTCTAAATCAAAAGCTTTGAGAATTGGTTTTCCTGTAAATGCTTCTTTAAAACATTCGAATACTGTTTATAATGTTTCTATTCATTGAAATTCCTTTTGATTTTTCTTGATGATCTTGATTATTAAGGCAGTTATTTTCGAGTAGTTTTTAATAAATCATCGATAAAAGTTGGCAAACCTTAAAAAGGATTGTATTTCTTTTATATTTGTTAATGATTCCTATTCCTTAATTGCTTTTATTTTGTCAGGATTTATTTTGAGATTTCTAAAGAATATGGTATAATTTAGGAATTCTGTTTCGATAATATAAAATTTGCATTTGCTAAATTTGTATTGAAGATCTGCCTTTTCCAATTGTTGCAAAACCTTGTGAATATCTTGAATATATTGTTTTTTGTTTTCTGAAAATATTAATATATTATTTAGATAATATATACAATATATATCTAAATGTTTCCTTAATATATTATTGATTAAATATATATATATTGTTGATATATTTATCAATCCGAATAATATAATCTAATATTTGTATAATTTATATCGGATTCTGAAGATGATTTTCTATTCTTCACCTTCCTTCATTCTGATAAGGTGAAATCTGTTTTATAAATCAAATTTAGAGAAAATCTTAGCTTTTCCTAATCGATCCTTCAATTCTGTAATTAATGGAAATAGATATCGATCTTTGATCATTATATTATTGAGTTTGCAGTAATCTATACAAAACCTTTTTGTACTATTTTTTTTTGGTATAAACAATATAAGGCTAATTATCTATAAAGTAGATTCTCTAATTTATCCCTTTTCTAATATATTGCCAATATAATCCTTAAACGTTTCTAGATCAAAGATTGATATCGAATAGATTAGGCCGAATGGAAGCATTTTGCCTTCCTTCAATATTATCTTATGATTCTATAATTTATATTCTGGTAAAGTTTTATAACCTTTTCTTTCTTTGAATAGTTTTTTATACTTCTGATATTATTCCGATATTAACATCTTTTTTTGTTTTGTTACAAAAATGTTTTCAAACAACTTCTTTTGTTTATTCTTCATTTATACAAAAGATTCATCTTCCTTCATTATTAATAAAGGATTTTGGATTTAATGTTTTATATCGATAATATTGTTTGTCTTTAGTTCTTCATTATATATATTCAGTTTTACTGATTCTAATATATCTCGTCGATCGCTTTTCTTCGGAAATGATATAATTTCCGATAATCAATCAATCTGGGGGTTATATACTTTCAATTATAATATTCCCAAAATGATCTATTGATTTTTTAATGAAACAATATCGAATTGAATAACCTTTTTGTATTGGATTATATTCATTTGTAATGAACGAGTCTCCTACAAAATCTTTTTGTTCAATCTGATTAATTGTTTATCAATTAATTGTAATTGATATAGTTTCTATTTCGTTTGAAATTGTATTCCCAAATACTTTATAATTCTTAATATAATAAAATTTCTTATGACTTTTGAATTTATTATAATCTGAATTGTTTGTTTGTTTATTCTTGTATTGCAATAAATCTGACCTGTTTGTCCTACAATATTCAATTGACCTCGGTTTTCTTTATAGATCTTAACTGCCTTTCCCTTTTTATAGATTCTCCTTACTTTCTTTTAAAGGAACCAGCCTATAGCTTTTTTGTCTGATAAATGAATTCTGCAAGTTTTATTGTAATATATTGTCCAATTTATAATGATATATTTAATTGTTTGTTCTTTTAATAGTAATTCTTTTGGTTCTGTTTTGTTAAAGGAAGGGGAAAAAGTTTGTAGATACTCCAATTTATATCGATTTATGATATTCAACCCTTCCTAGTTTCGAGGTATTGCATCGATTTCCTTTTATTGTACTTTTTGTTTGTAATTATTGTTCTCGATGAAATGTAAAGCATATAATTGAAATACAAAGATAGTATTAAGTTGATCTTTGCCGAATTTCTTGTGATAATCTCTTTTTGATGATTTTTTGCTTCGACAATCCCTAATTTGATGATTTGGTTTGCTATATTCGAAGTATAGTTTATTTTTGTATCTTCGTTTTATCTTTTCCTTAAATAGTTTGTCTTTGAACATTATATCCAATTGTATTGGTTCTTTATAAGATTGTTTGTTTTCTTGAGGTCTTTCTTTATTCTTGTAGTATTTACCACGATTTCGGTTTTCATGAAAGTTGGAAGATCGATATTCTTTTTGATATTTGTAGAGTATCTCATCCGCCTTAATAGATTCCTCGATCAATTCGTTTAGATTTTCCCAAATGTAATTGCAATCTAGTTCTAGCCTGATTTCAGGTTTGAGCCCTTTCTGATAATAATTTATTGTTACATTCTTTTTCTATTTAATAATATTTATATACCTCCTGAATTCTATAATGTATTTGATTGCTGACCCTGTTTGCTTGAGATCATAGATCTTGGATTCAGCATTTTGTAATTCATTGACGTTCCTGAATACTCGTCGTATTTCTCTTTTAAATCCTTCGAATCTTTCAAAGATAGTTTGAATCGAGTATATTCGCTTCTTTGGTTTATTCAAATAGATAAAATAATCCTTGAGATATAGTTGGATTCATTTAATGGTTTCTCTTTTGAGGTAAGAGATAGTCGAGATACTTTTATCAGTATTATAATGGAATTTGTCTTGGTTAAATTGGAAGTAGATCTCAAATTGAAGCAAGAAGGTTTCTAGCTTTTATCGATTGTTTGTAAATCGGTCTGGTAAAACGACTTTAAGAGTCTCGATGACAATGATTTCCTTAGGGTCTTCGATATCTTTTATAACGATGTCTTTGTTCTTATCAATATTTTCAGATGTAACCTAATTGATCGTAACAGGATTGTTAAGTTGTGATGTCTTGGAAGATATAATATCATTACTTGTCGAATCGATATTTGAAACAATAATAGTGTTCAAAGTGTTACAAAGATAATTATCTAGATTATGTAAAAGTGTTCTAAACTATCGAGATAAATTTATAATTAGATATCAAACAAAGATTTTAAGTAATGATAATATGAATATATTATTTGTAATTAATAGTAGAATATACTAAATAATTGATTTTGAATACGAAGTTTTATACAAAAGAAATCCATCTTGATTATATAGCTCTTCGTCTCTTTCGAATAATTAGGATAGTTGAGCGCTCTTAGAGCGTTGTCGTTCCAAAGTTGTCCATTATATGATATTGTATACGCCCGAAACTTTCTTGTTTGTATATTCCGATGATATATATATATATGATTTTAGGGTGATTATAATCATATACTAATATAATCGAATCCTATTTTATTTGCACATAGCCCAAGCTTATACAAACATGTCAGCTGTTACCTTCGTAACACTTGGTCACACAGAAATGACTATAGAGTTCTGAACGCGAAGTAGGTTTAGACTAAACTTCAAGTAGATGATTGATAAGATAATATAATAATTGATTTATTATTTTTATAATTATATTATAAAAATAATGATTATTTTTGAATATAAAGTTTTATATTATAATAGAATTTTAATTCTTTATATAAACTTTTTTGTTTTGGAGTTCTTTGGAATCCTAATTCCTGATATTTTTCTTGGAATCCTGGTTTCTGGACGTTTCTTTATATGATATTTGTTACATGATATAATGTTATCCATTGTAATACTATCTTTTTTTTAAATTAGTGTTTATCCCAAATGTTTTATATAATGGATTTCCCTATTTAATTGTATAATTCAATAAATATAATTCTTTTTTATATTATATTTATTATTATTGTTTTTATAAATTATTTAATTGTTTGAAAATACAAAAAACAAATTATTTTTGTTTAAGTTATTGAATTTAATAATGTTGAAATGATTTTTTGCTTTTGTTTAGATGGATTTTGTTGTATTAAAGATTTGTTTTATTCTGATCGTTTTCGTTGCTCTGAATATATATATATGTATTCTTTCTGTGATGCTGAGTTTTCGTTATTTAATAAATGGGATTGTAAAGTACCTTACAAAACCGATTAACACATTTTAAATCATTAAGAGGAATGTTTTTGTATAGAAAAGGAAGAAGTTATAATGAAGATTTTTTGGCTCAAAAAGCAATAGAAATGGTTATATAAGCAATATTAATAAATAGTTGACTGTGATCTTAAATATTTGGATAAATTAGATGTTTTTGAAAAGAAAAAAAGATTAGAAAAGGAATATATAGAGAAAGAGAAGATAGATGTAATGATTGTGGCAACTACTCCTAACAATCCTTCTTTTTTCGATTTCTTTAATTATTTGCTGCCGCCGATGTCCGACGCGGAGTTTGAAGTTTTATTAGCAGATATAGGTATTGTAAATGAAACGCCTATAGTTTCTTAGGGCAATTAAAATCCTTTTTAAATTTCTATATGTTTTTTGAATATAAGTAGTCCAATTATTTAATCAAATACTTGATCTTACCTCTAATATATTTACAATCTAGTATTATTTCAATATCATATATGGCTTCTGGGTTGACTGGTTCGATTTTGGTGAATAATGTATTCGGCGCTCCTGGTGGTGTTGGTTTGAGCAAGGATATATGGAAAGTTGGATGGATATTCATAATATTAAATAATTTTAATTGATAATTAACAGAACTTATTACCTTGTCAATTTTGAATAATCCTAGTTTCCTATAATCTAATTTATTATTTAATCTTTTCGTATCGATGTTGCACCATAACAAATAAACTTTATCCCCCTTTTTAAATGTTGGTTCTATATTACACTTCTTATTATAATAGATTGCTATATGTAAGGATATAAATTTTAAATCAAAAGATAACTGTTCTTAAAGATCCTTAAATTATTCAACTTTAATAATAACTGATTCAGTATTTGCTTTTTGTGATATCAAAATTCTATATATTTTAAAATTAAAACCAAAATTAATATATATTGATGTAATCCTCATAATTTCTATTTCTGATATATTATATACAAATTAAACCATAAATAATAATTCTACCCAATTATCTTGTTGATAATTAACGTAACATTTAAGGTATACTTCCATCATCTAATTAATTCTCTTTATTTAGCCATTTGTTTGTAGATGAAAAAAAATAGATAACTTTCTTGTTACTCCTAATAATCCTATAAATATAATCCAGAACTTTAAGTAAAGAGTTTATCTCTATTTGAAATTATTTGATCTGATACTTTATATATACTAATTATATTTCTGAAGAATATAAAAGTTAATTGTTCAACATTTTATAATTCTTTAAATAATATTATATATATAAATTTCTTTAATTTCTTTATTACAACAAATATAGATTCATTCGTACTTAACTTTTATAATAAAATCTTTGGAAAATGATAGTTTGACCACAAAGTCCTATATAATGAACTTCTATAATTAAAAAGGTATATCTGATGTTTAAAACTGATTATACAAAGCATATCATAATGATTTGTTCCAAATGCAAATATCACAATTCCCAACAATTTCTTTAATTATCTTTTTTATTTATAGGAAATAACTAATTTCCTTAAGTTTTGTAAATGTTCTTACAATCCCTTTATAATCATATATTAGCAATCTGTATTGTTCTATTACAAAAGTCTTTGATAAATAATTAGAAATATATATCTTCCTATAGAAATAGATCATTCCATCTTCGAATATAAATCTTGATTTTAGCTTCTTTAGAATATATATAATTATTGTATTGGCTTTATAATATCTTTGGATTAAAATACAAAGATATTCGTTTTCTAATCTATATATAGCTGCAAACTATAATACATTGTAAACTAAAGAATCGCTTTGTTCTTTAAATATTATATAGGATTCATAACTCTTGTTTTCTTGATATTCTGGTTTTCAATTTAAAATATCTGCTCTAACATTTTCTGTTCCTTTGATATATGAAATTCTGAAATTATATGCAACCATAGTTTTTGATCATCTAATCTATCATCTATTGAATTGTTTTGTAATAATGAAATAAATTAAATTCTTATAATCTATAAACATTTGTATTATATATTTGGATTTTTTCAGATATACTCTCTATTCCCTGAATATTTCGATTATTGCTAAGAGTTCTTTATCATAAATCTCATAATTTAATTCTATTAATAATAACTTTCAAAAATAGAATGTAATTGATTGCTATTTCTCATTTTTGCCTGACTGACTTAGTACAACATCAATAGCAAAGTCCAAAGAGTCTGTTTCGACAAAGATCTCCTTTTCTGAATCGAATATAAGCAATATTGGCTCTTTGGCCATTACTTGTTTGAATATCTCGAATAACTATATTGCTTTAATAATCCAATCAAATGTTCCTTAATCTTTTCTGATAAAATCGGTTAAATAAATAATAATTGTTGAATACCTTTGTATAAATTATTAATAGAAATTAATAAATCCTAAAAAGGATTATATTTCTTTTATATTAATTGGTTGCTTTTATTTAAATATTATTTTAACCTTATCTTTATTTATCTTGAATCTTTGATCTGATATTATAAACCCTAAGAATTTTGTTTTTGTGATATAGAATTTGTATTTATTAGGTTTGTAAAACAAATCTATATTTATTAGGTATTTTAGGATATTGTTGATATCTTTGATATGCTGATTCTTACTAATTGAATATATCAAGATATTATTTAGGTAATATATACAATATATATCAAAATATTTTGATAATATATTATTTATAAGTCGTATGAACATTGTTGGTATATTAATTAATCTGAACAATATAACCTGATATTTATATAATCTATATCTATATTTGAAAGTAGTTTTTTATTTTTTGTTTTTCTTGATTTTAATCAAATGATATTTATTATATAGATCTATTTTTGTAAATATAATTGTTTTATTTAGTTAATTTCTTAATTCTGTAATTAATGGAAATAGATATTGATCTTTTATAATAAGTATATTTAGTTTTTTATAATCCATAATTAATCTTTTAATATTATCTTTTTTAAATACCCATATAATTGGATTTAATACTTTGGATAAGGATTCTTTGATCTATCTTTTTGTTAGATTATTATCGATATATTATTTGAGCGTCCTCAATTTATCAACTAATATTATATAAATTGAAGTATATATTGACATCTTGCCTTCCTTTAATATTATTTTATGGTTTTATGGTTTGTATTCCAATAAAGTATATTGGGTTTCTGATTCTTTGAAGATTCTTATATATTTTTGATATTACTCAAATATATCCTTCCAAAAAGGATTCTGGATTGAATATCTTACATCACCAATATTATTTATTTTTAATTTTCTTTAACATATATTCCGTCTCACAAACATCTTTTGCAATTCTATATGATTACCTATACACTAATTAAAACTCACAGTTTCCTTAAACCAATCAATAATAGGGTTATATACCTTTAATTATAATATCCCTAAAATGATTTGTTGATTCCCAAATGGAACAATATCAAACTAGATAAACTCCTTATATTAATTTATATTCATTAGTATTGATTAAGTTTCCTACAATATTATATTATCAATCTTTGTTAATTGTCTATCAATTAGTTGTAATTAGTAAAGTTTTGATTTTGTCTAAAATTATATTCCTAAATACTTTATAATTTCTGGTATTATAAAATTTTCTATAGTTTCTAAATTTATTATAGCTTGGATTATTTGTCCATTTATCTTAGTTCTACAATAAATCTGTCCTGCTTAACTTATTGCATTTAATTAACTTTGATTAATTTATGGATATAAATAATCATTATCTAAAAACGCCAAGTTTTATAATTTTTTTATTTTATTTAATAATTTGATAATATTTATATCTTTTCTTATTTTGTTGTTAAGTATATCCTTCCAGATTGTTATTGATATAATACTATCCTGTACTTTTAATAGACTTCCTATTATCGATGATGATATTATAATCTAAACTTTGAATTGATATTTATTGCCTATTTTCCTATATAAGAAAATGTTGTTGCTTTCGATCTTTATATTTGAATGATAATAAAAGATTTCTTATATTTCATCAATTCCTAAGTATTCCATATATTTATAATTAATCCTTTTAATAAAGGATATATCGGTGATAATTCCATATCATAGAATTCGATGTTTATTGATGAATTGTACTTTGTAGGTTTTTTTTATTTGAGTGTTGATGTTACAAGGGTAGCCGTCTAGATCACGTGGAAGTGTTCTAAACTCTCGAGGTAGGTTTATAACTAGGCGTCAAGCAGGGACTTAAGTAATGACAATAATAAATATATTATTTGTAATTAATAGTAGAGTATACTAAAGGATTGATCTTAAACATGAAGCTTTATACAAAGGAAATCCATCTTGATTATATAGATCTTTATAGTTAGGAACGCTCAAAGCCCTCCGTTTTTAGAAGCGGGCTTTTCTGGATATCCTTTGGAATAATCGTTCCTCATCGTTCTATTATATAACAATCAGGTTATATAATGGCCTTGTTACACAGATGTAATACTATCCCCTTCTTAGTTTAGTATCGTCCTCGATTGTATATAAATGATTAATATTTCCCTGCATAGGATTCTTATTAGAATTATTTCCTATTTTTTCGATATTATACTTTCTTGCCCTATTTCTACAAAACATCGAAAGTATAAAGAGATAATTCATTTGGTTTAATCGATTGAACAAAACGAAATAAAAATGATTCTTTGTAGTTTTTGCCGAAAGAATGAATTTCGTTGTATAAAGGATTTAAGTAATTCTGGGCGGATATATTGTTCGGAGTGTATACAAGCTTGTTGGTTCTATAATGTTACATTTGTTTTATCGAATAATTGGGAACGAAAGGTTCTTTATGAAAACGATTGGGAAACTCTTGATCATCAAGAAGAAAAGTTAGATCAGAAGGAGGAGGTAACTATATCGAAGTTGTTTCATTTACAAAAACAAAGGAAATATATTAAAGAGTATTGTAAATATATAATTAATCGAGATTTTAAATATCTGGACAAATTCGATGTTTTAAAGGAACAAAAAAGATTGGAAAATGAATATATGAAGAAGAAGAAAAAGCAAGCAATTATTGGTTTGTTGATGTTTACCAAGATTAATTCGAATATATTGAACGATTTTGATTTTTCTTCCTTTTTAAATCCTTTGGATCTTTTTTGGGAAGGTCTGGATAACATTAATGAAATTCCTTCAATAAATCAGGAGTACCAAAATTCTTTTTAAATTCCCAAATGTTTTCCGAATATAGATAATCTTGTTATTTGATTAAATATTTGACTTTTTTGTTAATATATTTGCAATCTAATATTTCTTTGATATAATATTCTTTTTCTAAATTAATTGGATTGATTTCCGGGTCTGATACTTTCAGCATTCCAAATGATACTTTCTCGAAGAATGAGATATAGAATACTGAATGGATATTCATTGTATATAATAGTTTCAATTTGTAGTTAATTGATTTTACTATCTTATCAATTTTGAATAATCCTAGTTTCTTATAATCTAATTTATTATTTGATTGTTTTGTTTGTATATTTCTTCGAATAAAATAAACTTTATCCTTTTTTTTAAAAATAGATCTTATATTTTTTGATTTGTTATAATACAATGTTGTTCTTAAAGCGATAAACTGTAAATTCAAGGAGAGTTGTTTTTGAAACTCCTTGATTTCTATGATATCTTTTATGACTTTGTTTGTATTTGCATTTTGCGACAATGATGATTTGTAAGCCAATAAATTGAATCCAAAGTTAGCATATATTGGCATTACTTTTATAATTTTTGTTTTTGATATATTATATACAAATTATATTAAAAATAATAATTTAACTTAATTGTTTTGTTTATAATTGATGTAACAACAGAGATAGGTTTTCATCGTTTGGTTTAATCGTTTTGTTTGACTATCTATTTGTAAATGGAAAGTTATTGAAAGCTTTCTTTTGATTCCAAACAATATTATAAAGGTAAACCAAAACTTCGATATGAATAATTTGTTCTTATTTGAGATAATCTCATTTGATACATTATAAATGTTAATTATATTCTATATGAATATATAAGCAAGATCATCTATTATCCAAGTTTCATAAAATGATATTATATAAATAAACTTGATTAATTTGTTTGTTATTATTAATATAGAATTGTACTCCTTCTAAATAACCAGGTTTTTGGATAATAGTAATTTCATTACAAAATCCCAAGCAATGGACTTCCAAGGTTGAGTAGGTAATTTGGGGGTTTTGAACTAATTATAAAGGGTATGTCAAACGGTTTTATTCCTTATATAGATATTGTAGTTCCCAATTACATTCTCAATTATAATCCTTATCTTTGAAAAGTAGATTTCTCTCCTTATTCTGGCAAAGGTTCTTGCAATACTTTGATATCTATGAGCTGGTAGCTTATATTATTCTGTGATATAATCTTTAACTAAACTAAAGAATATATAAAGCTTATTATAAAAGTAGATGAATCCATTTTCAATAATGAATCCTTTTTTTAGATTGTTTGGTATAATTAGGATTCTTTTGATTGTAATGTTTGTTATATATTTTGTTTTTATAATATCCTTGATAGTATTATAATTTATTCTTGAAGTGGCAATGAATTATGGTTTATTATGAATTAAAATATTGTTATCTTGTTTTAATATCATATGCGATTTGTATGTTTTATTTTGTAAGTATTCTGGTTTTCGGCTGAAAATATCTGCTTTAGCATTTTCGTTTCTTTTGATATATGAAATTCTGAAGTTGTAGATGACTATAATTTCCGATCATTTGATTTGTTATTGGTTTAATTCTTTTGTTGTAATGAAATAAACTAAGTTTTTATGATTTGTGTATATTTGCATTGTATATTTCGATCTTTTCAAATACATTTTTTATTTTCTAAAAGCATCTATTATCGTTAATAATTCTTTATTGTATATTTTGTAGTTTAATTCAGTTAATAATAATTTGTATAAATAATAAATGATTGATTATTATTTCTTATTCAAATCTGATTAGTTGAGTATTATGTCTATTGTATAATTTGAGGAGTCTGTCTTCACAATTATTGATAGTTCTGGATCAAAAGCTTTGAAAACTGATTCTCCCACAAATGCTTCTTTAAGGCATTCAAATACTATTTGTATTGTTTTTGTCCATCGAAATTCCCTTTGATTCTTTTTGATGATCTTGATCATTAAGGCAACTATTTTCGAGTAATTCTTAATAAATCGTTGATAAAAATTAACAAACTCTAAAAAGGATTGTATTTCTTTTATATTTGTTGATGATTCCTATTCTTTGATTGTTTTTATTTTGTTAGGATTCATTTTGAGATCTTCGGAGAATATAGTATAATCTAAGAATTCTGTTTCGGTAATATGAAATTCATATTTGTTAGATTTGTATTAAAGATCTGCTTCCTTCAATTATTGTAAAACCTTATAAATATCCTGAATATATTATTCCTTTATTTCTGAGAATATCAATATATCGTTTAGATAGTATATACAATATATATCTAAATGTTTTCTTAATATATTATTGATTAAATATATATATATTGTTGATGTATTTGTCAATCCGAATAATATAACTTGATATTTGTATAATCCATATCGAATTCTGAATACAGTTTTCTATTCTTCACCTTTCTTCATTTTGATTAGATAGAATCCGTTTCGTAAATCAAATTTGAAGAAAATCTTGGCTTTTCCCAATCGATCCCTCAATTCCATAACTAATAGAAGTGGGTATCGATCTTTGATCGTTATATTGTTGAACTTGCAATAGTTTATACAAAGCCTTTTTATACCATTTTTCTTTGATATAAATAACATAGGGCTAATTATCTATAAAATGGATTCTCTAATCTATCCCTTTTCTAATGTATTGCTAATATAATCTTTAAGCATCTCTAAATCAAAGATTGACATTGGATAGATTAGGCCGAATAAAGGTATTTTGCCTTCCTTCAATATTATCTTATAATTTTATAGTTTATATTCTAATAAAGTTTTATAATCTTTTCTTTTTTCGAATAATTTCTTGTACTTCTGATACTATACCAATATTGATATCTCTTTTTGTTTTGTTATAAAGATGTTTTCAAACAATTTCTTTTGCTTATTCTTTATTTATACAAAAGATTCATTTTCCTTCATCATTAATAGAAAACCCTGGACTTAATGTTCTATATCAATAATGTTGTTCGCCTTCAATTCTTTATCACATATATTCAGCCTTACTAACTCTAGCGTATTTCGTTGAACACTTTTTTTCGGAAATGATATAATTTCCGATAACCAATCAATCTGAGGGTTATATACCTTCAATCATAACATTCCCAAAATGATCTATTGATTCCCTAATAGAACAACATCGAACTGAATAACCTTTTTATACTGGATTATACTCATTTGTAAAAAACAAATCTCCTATAAAATCTTTCTGTTCAATTCAATTAATTATTTATCAATTAATTGCAATTAATATAATACTTATTTTGTTTGAAATTGTACTTCCAAATACTTTACAATTCCTAATACAATGAAATTTCTTATAACTTTTGAATTTATTATAGCCTAGATTACTCGTTTATTTATTTTTGTATTATAATAGATTTGATCTATTTGTTCTGCAATATTCAATTGACCTTAACCTTCTTTATAAATCTTGATTATCCTTCCCTTCTTATAGAATCTCCTTGCTTTCTTTTGAAGAAACCAATTTGTAGTTTTCTTGTCTGATAAATGAATTCTGCAGATTTCATTATAACAAACTATCCAGCTTATAACAATATACTCAACTATCTATTCTTCCGATAATGATTCTTTCAGTTTTGTTTTGACAAAGGAAGGGGAAGAAGTTCGTAAACGTTTCAATTCATATTAATCTATAGTATTTAACCCTTTCTGATTTCGAAACATTATATCAATTTCTCTTTGATATTCCTTTCATTTGTAATTATTATCCTCAATTAAATATAAAGCATATAATTGAGATACAAAAGTAACATTAAATTGATCTTTGCCGAACTTTTTGTAATAACCTCCTTTTAATGATTTCTTGCTTTAACAATCCCTAACTTAATAATCTGATTTGTTATATTCGAAGTATAATTTGTTTTTGCATCTTCGTTCTACCTCTTTCTTAAATAGTTTGTCCTTAAATATTACATCCAATTATATCAATTCTTTATAAGATTGTCTGTTTTCTCAAAGTTTTCCTTCGTTCTTGTGATACTTACCACAATCTCGGTTTCTATAAAAATTGAAAAATCGATATTTTTTTTAATATTTGTAAAGTATCTCATCCGCCTTAATAGATTCCTTGATCAATTTGTTTAGATCTTCCCAAATACAATTGCAATCTAATTCTAACCTGATTTCAGATTTGAATCTTTTCTAGTAATAATTCATTATTGCATTCTCTTTTTATCCAATAATACTTATATACCTTCTGAATTCCATAATGTATTTGATTGCTGACCTTATTTGTTTGAAACCATAGATCTTGGATTCAACATTATATAATTCATTGATATTCCCGAATACTCGTCGTATTTCTTTCTTGAATCTTTTGAATCTCCTAAAGATAGTTTGAATTGGATATATTCGCTTCTTAGATTCATTCAAATTGATGAAATAATCCTTAAAATATAATTGAATCTATTTAACAGTTTCTCCTTTGAAATAAAAAGCAACCCAAACGCTTTTGTCGACATCATAATTGAACTTGTCCTGATTGAATTGAAAGTAGATCTCAAATTGAAACAAGAAGGTTTCTAGTTCTTATCGATTACCTGTAAATCGGTCTGGTAAAACGACTTTAAGAGTTTCGGTGATAATGATTTCCTTAAGGTCTTCGATACCTCCCATAACAATGTCTCTGTCCTTATCGATACTTTCGAAGATAACCTAGCTGATTGTAACAAGGTTGTTAAATTGTAGTATCTTGAAAGATATAATATCGTTACTTATCAAATCGATACTTGAAACAATAATAATGTTCAAAATGTTACAAGGATAATTATTTAGATCATATAGAAATATTCTAGGCTTTCAAGGTAGATTTATAATTAGATATTAAACAAAAACTTAAATAATAACAATAATAAATATACTATTTATAATTAATAATAGAGTATACTAAAGGATTGATTTTGAGTACGAAGTTCTATACAAAGGAAATCCATCTTGATTATATAGACCTTCGTAGCTAGGAACGCCTAAGGCCCTCCGTTCCTAGGAGCGGGCTTTTCTGGATGTCCCTTGGAACGGTCGTTCCTCACCGTTCCATCACATGACAACCAGGTCATGTGACGGCCTTGTTACACAGATGTAACAGTTGACTATATTGGCATCCTCATTAAAGATCCTGTTATCTGTGTTTCCGAATTTTTAGATACAATGATTCCATCCATCGATTTTTTGAATAGTCCATAGTTCTCCCTGGCTAGGTTCTCTTTCAATCCATTATGAATTCTCAGTTTCTTCTTCGAGTTTATTTTACTTGGATCCTTTTTTAATATATATTGATGATTGATCTGTAAATAGATCGACTTTGTTGACTATATATAGTTGAAGAATAAAGGTAATGTTAAATTGGTTTTTGCCGAACTTTTTCTTTTGGTATCCATTTCTTTTTGTATTAATATTATTCTTATTTTAATAGTTTCTTGTTTGATAACCTGCTTTTCCATATTCAAAACACAACTTATTATCTTGTTATTACTTCTTTTCAAAATCATCTTAGATTAATGTTCTTTGGGTAATATCCAATTTTATAAGATCTTTATATCGTTACGGATTGTAGCATTGTCTACCTTCGTTCTTTCGGTATTTCCTTTGATTTCGATCTCCTTAAGATTTGTAAGTCTGTTGATTTGTTTTGTACTTATAAAATCGATTATTATATTCGATAGATTCTTCAATCAGATCATTCAAGTTATCGCATACAATTGATCTATCGAGTTCTAATTTAACTTTTGATTTAAATCCCTTATAATAATGGTTCATAATCGTTATTAAGTCCCATCCTATCATCCCTATATATTATCAGAACTTTATAATATATTTAATAATTGATCCTACTTGTTTAATATTAAATAACTTTTTCTCAACTACTTTTTCTTCATTGGCATTATTAAACACTTTTCGAATCTTTTTCTTAAATTCATTAAAGGTATTGAAGATTGCTTTGGTTGATTATATACAATTCGCATCATTATACTCGAAATAATTGTATAAATAAAATTGAATTTATTTAGATATTTCTCTTTTGAAGTACAATATAGCTTATACACTTTTAGCTAAACCAATAATAAACTTGTTTTTATTGAATTTGAAGTATATCTCAAGTTGTAATAGGAATGTTTCAAATTCTTGTCGGTTTCCAATATACTTATCTGGTAAAATTATCTTGAGGGTTTTGTTGATTATAATATCTTTAAATTCTATTATAATGATATTGTTGTTTTTGTTGATTGTTTGATTTATCAAAGATGTATTGGCATATTGGTTTCTTTATAGAATGTTGCTGGTAGTTGCTATATTAAACGATTGATATTGATTCGGTATTTGAAACAATAATGATGCTCAAAATGTTATAGGGATAATTTTTTGGTTATATAAAAATGACTATAGAGTTCTGAACGCGAAATAAATTTAGATTAAACTTCAAATAAATGGTTGATAAAATAATATAATAATTAATTTGTTATTTTTATAACTATACTATAAAAGTAATGATTATTTTTGAGTACAAAGTTTTATATTGTAATAGAATCCTAATCTCTTATATAGATCTTTTTGCTCTAAAGTTCTTTGGAATCTTAACTCTCGATACCCTTTTTGGAGTCCTGGCTTCTGGGCGCTCCTTCATGTGATACTTGTCACATGATGTAATGTTACCCGTTGTAACATGAAATAGATATTAGAATAAATATTGGAATAAATACAAAATGGATTGGAATTAAGCTTTTAGAAGTTTAAAAGTTATTCCTAAATATATAGAACTATTCAGGATTATTCAAGACTATTTAGGATTATTCAGGAAAAGACAAAAGTTGAAGAATTGGGGATAGTTGATAATGATAGAAAAGGCATATTTATTTTCGAAGTAAAATGCCTGAAATATGAGGTTTATGGATTCTCAAATTCTTATTTTGAAGCATCTTATTTTTTCGAAATCAACAATTATAACTCTTTTTGATAAATCTATATAATCCTTGAAAATATTCTAATCTATATGATTTTCAAGATATTAATCAATCTTTCGAAAAAAGTTGTAATTATTGATTTTGAAAAAGTAAAATGATCGTTGTTGTGAAATGTTATATTTTGAAAATATAATTATTATTTTTCAATAATGTATATATCTTTGATTAAATAATATTATAATAATATAATATATATGAAAATGAAAAGAAAAATCATATTTATTTAT
>NGKH01000015.1:646694-684471 GCA_002162575.1 Sclerotinia glacialis | reverse complement strand
ATAATTATTGATAGATTTTTAATATATTAAATAATTATTGAATATAAACCGAAATGTTATATTTTATATCAAAACGATGATCAAATTGTTTCAGACCTTTCGGAGATCCTACAATGGTACTCTATATGCCTCTTATTGGTCGGTTTATAGATTTTAGGATTATGTAATCTCCGAAGGGTCTGAGGATGAGATAACCTCCAAACGGTTATCTCAGTCGGTTTCCCCCCTCTCCGATTTACGCGGAACTCTGATACTATAAGCTCTTTTGAGTCAAACATGCGTCAGGATGAAATCAATCTTCTTACTACAGTTACAGTGGTCATGCAATCAAGTCTGCCCTTGGTCCTCCTCTTTCTTCACTGTAAGGTTTCGTATCCTTGTATCTCTGCATCTTAATTATGTATGAAGTGGGGTTCAATGATGCTTATACATCCAATTATCAGTATCTAATTTTTCAGTCAATACGACATCAGACTCGGTCCAGTCGGTTATCATTCGATGTATTTGAGACTTGATTACCTCAGATTCGGACCTTTTACAGTTGGTTGGATTAATGATATCAATATGCGGACTACATATAATTTGTCACTGAGAAAATGCCCAGAGAGCCACATACAATCCTGATTCCAATTGACTCGTCATAAGAGTTCCCATGCACACAGTGTTAGGCTATTCGGATACAACAGAACCTGGGGTTTATGTAGGTGATGAATTAATCCACCGCTAGTTGCATCCGTCTACTCTACTGCTTGGTGGTAAGCCCCTGTACCTGACAGATATAAGTAAATTCGACCGTGTGTGCAATGACCTGGCTGAACCATCTGTTCTCAACCATCCTTTCTTAACAATCCTGGCTTATAGTCACTCAAAACTCTTGTCCTATGATCAACAAATGCTCTAGAGGTGTCATGATCGGTGTTGTGATGCATGCTTGAGTATCCACAAGTACGAGTATATACATTCCAACGCTTTGGAAGATGAGGGATTTATACAATGAAACACAAATGGTAATAACTACTCTCTCTTCTAGATTATCTCCATTCCCGAAATGATCCACCCGATACATATACCTCCCAAGCGGGCTTCATTATTCACTAATTAGGTCTGTGGCTTATCAGAAGCATCAGCTAAAGTGTCTCCAACGTTTAGACAGCGGGGTTGAGTGGTGGTTTAGTAATATGAGGCCACCCCTTACCTTTACTAGTGAGGGTACATCTGCATGTGAATAATCCTTACAGTTCAACAAAGAACCAAGAAGGAGGATCCAAACAAATTGTTGAATGTTAATCATAACAACCGTGTTCACCCTTTCAGGTACCTTTTCACTATGACCTGTGTAGACCCCTTTCGTTTTAACCCGAGTCTTATCTAGTCCCTTTGTAACAGATTCAAGGTTCCAAATCTTTTGTGTAAGCTATTAGCATGAGATTTCCTCGGTTATTGCCATTTTCCCATCCGCCTGGAGAACTATATTAATTAGCTCCCTTCCATCGTTCCTCAGTTAAAATCATTTCATACTTCCAAGTATATTTCCTCGAAGTTTAAGTTTAAAACAGCTGATATTACACCAATATTGCAAGCCTTCTCAGTCTCAACGCTTCTGTCACAATGACTGTTCGCAGTGCTTCCAACGGTGTTGCCGAGGACATCTCAAGCATTTCTCCTCATGTGATGAAAGTCACGGGGCTTATATCCGATCCAAAACACATTTCAAACTTTAACATCATTGATATTCGCCATGATGGTGCCGAAATCGAGTTGAAGGATGAAATTTTGGCGTCTTTGAGGCCAGAAAGTGGTCTCAAGAGTCTGCCAACCCTGCTCCTATACAGTGAGCGGGGTTTACAAATCTATGAAGAGGTTGGTGTCTTTTCATTTCGATTTCAGTCAATCATGTTAACCTAGATACAGATCACTTATTTGTCTGAATACTACCTTACAAATGCAGAGATTGATGTCCTTGAACGTTCCGCCGAAAGCATTGCAACAAACATACCTTCAAATTCTATGGTTGTTGAGCTGGGAAGCGGGTTTGTATTTTCTGTTGGATCTTGGAGCTTTTAGAACTAACAATGAACAGTAATTTACGCAAGGTGAGTATATTGCTCCGAGCTTTAGATGTGGCCGGCAAGTCTGTCGACTACTATGCTCTTGATTTATCATTGAAAGAGTTGGAGAGAACTCTTGAACAGGTCCCAGAATTCAAACACGTGAGATGCCATGGACTTCATGGTACATATGACGATGGTCTTGGATGGCTGAAACTTCCAGAAAACTCTTCTAGGCCGAAATGTGTTTTGTCGATGGGATCAAGCATTGGTTTGTCTTTAGAAATTTTAATACCGGCAATCAACTTACCTCGTGCAGGTAACTTTCAAAGACACGATGCATCATCATTTTTAAAGAGTTTTGCGGAAGTTTTGAGCCCTTCGGACATGTTTCTCATTGCCATCGATGCGACAAGTAACCCGGGAAAAATTTAGTAAGTACTAATACATTATTATTTGGACGGCTTTTGACTAATTATGCTGTAGCCATGCTTACAATGGTTTGTCCATCCAATCCCGAATCTCATTCCTGACGCTAACCCTGACAACAAGATGAGAAAGGAGTCACCCACAGGTATGTATTCACAAACATTAATAACCGACTGCCGAGAACTTACTTATTCTCAACAAAAGATTCATCTTGAACGGTTTAGTTCAAGCGAATGAAATTCTCGGAGAGAACGTATTTGATATTGCAGATTGGACAGTAATTGGAGAATATGTGTATGACACGCAGGGGGGCCGTCACCAAGCGTTCTATTCTCCATCTCGCGATATCACCATTCGGGATGTTCTTGTAAAAGCTGGCGAACGTGTGAAGATAGAAGTCAGTTTGAAATATTCATCGGAGGAAACTGCAAAACTATTGAAGGACGCCGGAATGAGAGAGGCCCAAAAGTGGTCAGCCTCTACCGCTGATTATCGTAAGTATTGTAATGATTTTATTTTTTCTCGGATTCGGCTTGAATCGGCAATTACACATGTAAGTATTCGACTTCACTGGTCGGTGTACATGGTCTTATGATCACAGAAATCACCGGCGTGGGGGTCAATTCCCAATCGTGGGTTTGTGGCGCATGCTTATTGACTTGCTATCTCGAGACTGACATCAATATGGCATGTCATTTTTCAATCCTGCTTCTGTCATTGGAAAATTGTTGTTCATGCTTTCATTGAGCTCCTTACTGACTTCTTTCGAGATATCCACCTTCTAAAGAAAAATACAATGGCATTCAATCCGAATCCAAGAGTCTATGCCTCGTCTACATCCCCGAATTTTGAGGACTGGAAAGGGTTGTGGTCAGTGTGGGATACTGTCACCAGGAAAATGATTCCAAACGAAGAATTGGTTGAGCAGCCAATCAAACTTCGAAATGCTTGCATATTTTACTTGGGGCATGTCCCGACATTCCTTGACATGCAACTAAATAAAGTCACCAACGAGCCGCTTTGCGAGCCTTCTTCTTATCCGAAAATATTTGAAAGGGGAATAGATCCGGATGTCGATAATCCTGAGCAATGCCATGCCCATTCCGAAATTCCGGATGAGTGGCCACCACTTGAAGAGATTTTATCATATCAGGGGAAGGTGAGAGAAAAGATTGAAAGGTATTATGCAAGCCAAGGTATTCCCAGAAATCTTGGTCGTGCACTCTGGTTGGGGTTTGAGCACGAAGCTATGCATTTGGAGACCCTCTTGTACATGTTACTGCAAAGTGACAAGACTATTCCACCTACCAGTGCTATGCCAGACTTCAAGGGAGAAGCAGAGCGAGCCGAGGCAGCTCGAGTACCAAATGAATGGTTTGCCCTTCCAGAACAGGGAATCATAATCGGATTAGACGACCCAGAGGATAATTCTGGACCGGACAATCATTTCGGGTGGTATGTTAGACACAACCCATTCAACAACAGAGTAAATCTAACACTACTCAGGGATAATGAAAAACCTTCCCGAAAAGTTGTGGTCCACTCATTTGAAGCCAAAGGACGTCCGATTACTAATGAGGAGGTAAGAAGCATATGAGACTTTCATGAGACTTTCTGCTAACGAGAAATAGTACGCTCGCTATCTAGAACAAACACATGGGACCAAGATTCCAGCTTCATGGGCCCAACTTCAAAATTCCAGTGGCTACACTAACAGAAATTCAAACGGGCACAGTAATCGAAGTATCGGCGAGACAAATTCGCCTCCACTAACCAAGGCATATCTCATAGGCAAGGCTGTTCGAACAGTCTATGGTCTAGTACCGCTTGAGCATGCCTTAGATTGGCCAGTATTTGCTTCATACGACGAGCTTTCCGGATGTGCAAGCTGGATGGGTGGACGAATCCCCACTGTTGACGAGGTTCGGAGTATTTACAGTCACGTCGACGGCTTGAACGTCAAGAAAGCAGAGAGACATTTGGGCAAGACAGTCCCAGCTGTCAATGGGTATGTTTTGCGGTGATAATGCCGTGACCCATAAACAAAGACTAACTGTTAAAACAGGCATCTTATCAATGAGGGCGTCGAAGAGACACCGCCATCGCGAACTTCTCAGGTTGGTGGAAGCTCTCAAGAGCTTTTCACCGGCCTTGAGAGTGCCAATGTGGGATTCAAGAATTGGCATCCAATCTCCGTTACTGCTGGAGGTAATAAACTTGCAGGGCGGGCTGAGATGGGTGGAGTTTGGGAATGGACTAGCTCTGTTCTCAGCAAACATGAAGGATTTGAGCCAATGCCTTTATATCCTGCCTATACTGGTACGTCTCTCATCCAATAAAATAGAGATGAAATGTGTCAGGAACCTAACATTACTAGCTGATTTCTTTGACGGAAAACACAACGTTGTACTCGGAGGATCTTGGGCAACTCATCCTCGCATTGCTGGAAGAAAGTCATTGTGAGCCAAGTCGGATTAATTCGTCCTTTTGTCTTTAATACTGATTGAATCATATAGTGTTAACTGGTACCAGCGCAATTATCCATACACATGGGCAGGTGCACGCCTAGTTCGTGATCTGTAGGCTAGCTGCATACTTTTGAATACGGCGGTAAAGCTTTCCTCATCATTCAACAGGGGAGGAAACACGCCACTACTACTCGAGCGAATCAACTTCGTCTTGATGAGACCACAAAGTAGTAACGCAAAGGAGGATATTGGTCTTGTTTTGTCTTTTTTTTTTTTGGAAGGTTAGTTTTTTTGGGGGATTACTCAGGTGAAAAGGATAATAATGGGAGGAGATACATATGGAAATCGAAATGGAAATGGAAATGGAAATGGATATGGATATGGATATGCGATTGGAGAGAGATCAATTGGAAAAGACTTCACAGTCATTTTTGAAAGCAACCCAGCAGTTCGTTAGTGGATTATTATTTGAATAATCATAGGTCAAGATGAGTTTTCTCCTAACATTCTTTCGAAATTACATTCACTCCATGTTGTTTGTAGTGAATTCTAGAGCATGTCCTTCCAAGGTTGGCCAGGTGAGTGAGGCGCACATATCCGAGGTTTCAAACAGTCAAGCTGTGCCTTCCTTTTTCAACAAACAAACTTCCCATCGAACGTGACGGCATGATATTCCCCACTTCCACAATTGGCTCTATTGATTAACACTTTTCTTTTTTTCCCCAAACGGATTTCTTGATAGTTATATATAGTGAAGGGGAATAAAATCATCAATTGATCCATTTATTCATTCATCCATCCACTCATTCATTCGTTCATTCATTCTTCCATCCATCAATCCATCCACCCATTCATCCAAATCACTCCGCACAATATCCCTTTGGGGAACGACATTCAATTGAAAAGCGCGGACAACTCAGTGCAGCTTCAAAAGCATTTATCCATCACTTCGCATCAAGCAGAGAGCAGAGAGCAGTTTTTCCCTAACCGATGAATCTAGATGGAAAAGATATAAAACGAGGCTCAGCCGAACAATTTTCAACTAAAATCCCTCGTCTCATTCATTCATCACGTATAATCAGTTGATTACACAAGCCTTGTTAAGTCCAAGGTCCGGCGAAATTCTATTCAAACCCGCTACGGTGGTGTTGGACTGCATAATCCATAATCCATAACACCACAACACAGGATTACACTCGTTTGTCTTTATTATCTTCTTTATCACCTTCATTATCACCTTCATTATCACCTTCATCGTCACCTTCATCGTCACCTTCACGAGTCTTTCTATTTAAAACTTTGATCTTGTTTACAACCAATTCCAAATTGCCCATTTATTGGCATCGAAATTCGCATCAATATTTGCATCAATATTGTAAGCAATACAATTTCACAACATCTTGGCATTCTCGCAATCTCTTTATATCTCTACGACACTGTCCATAAGCTAGTATTAAAGTAAGTTATATTGTTCTCTTCCTCGTCCTTGAAGATATATGCCATCCCCTAGCCAACACCAAAGGCTTCCTACCTCCTTAGAACCATTGAGAAGGAAGATTTTCTCGATCTTATTGTCCAAAGCCAAGGGCAGTAACTCAATTATCATCTTTCCCTTGTGAGATGGCTATTGTTCGACTGGTAACTCCGAATTCAAATATTTCCTCGAGAACTCGTTTTCTTCAAGTCAAGTTCAAAGCTTCAGGCTCCAATTACTTACGATTCTCAAGGTAAACAACGTCGTCGCCATCAAAAGCTCGAGTACTTCAGTTCAATTAGCTTGTAAAATATTTGCAATGATGAATTGGGCAATTATTGCTAAGGAAGATCGTCTCTATAAGGGCAAGACCTTGTATAGATGGGATGTCTCGCCTGGCTTAGGTACAAAATCCCACGATCTAATGTTTATTGAAGACTATAATAACAGTTCTTAGAGCATCATTGCGGAACATGTGCAATGCCACTTCATAGTAAGTCAAATTATCAAGTCTATCTATGACACGAAAAGTCCTTCTAACTCTCCTCCTCTCATAGACGCTCGTTCAAAGTCTTCCTGTCTAGGTAAACACGTCGAACCTTGCTTCCGATTTCACCAGCAGCTGCATTTCCTCGGTAAGTCCAAAGTTCCCTATTATAACGACTCTGCCAATGCGTTGCAAGTTTGCAGTCCCATAGTTATCTATAATTACAATGCTAATTTTATTACACTATAAAGGCAAATCGCATGAGTGTCTGGGGTAATTGCAAAGATTCATAACTCTGCTCAAGCTGGCTTGCTGACTACAATAGATGTAATACCTCTGATGAGATGCACCACACTCGGCACAAGGAGATCCTGAACATCATTCGAGAGATCAATATATTTGACCAAGAGAATCTATCTCTTGATTCTCAAATGATGAAAAGAAAAGATGGATCAGAGAAGAAACGGACAGAGTCTGAGACCGCTTCCGAGGCAAACGATGCCATCTCTGAGATGAGTTTCGAGGAAGAAAATTTGACCAGGAGAGAAAGGAAAAAAGCAAAGAAGTTGGGCGCAAGAACCAGAAGGAATGTTGATGTTTATAGTCAAGATGAGATCAACGGCATCAGCGAGGCATTGCATGGACAAGTACATGAAAGCAAAGGTGCTTGGGAGGGCACATATGCTTATGATAAACGACGTGCCGATGCTTTGCTTGCAAGCAATGATCTGGTTGAGGAAGATGAAGAATATGATGTGTATGCGGTTCAGCCACTTCATCCAGGCTCCAACAAAGAATACAAGGTCCCCAACTATCCGACTCCAAAGCAACAAAAGGCGGCTAAGAAGCTTGCAACATCAACCCATTTGAGGCAATCCAAGCTCCGTGGTCACCAGCAAAAGTTTACACCAGAAATGGCTCACCAGAACGATCCATACGGTGGCATTGATCCGGAAATATTGTATCGTCTTGGCATTGATGTCAATCCACTTTCTAATCCAAAAATCAGGAAAGAATTGATAGGGAAGCTCATCATTGCGATCAAGAACGATCTACAGGTTATCAGACGGGAAGAAGAAGAGGCTGTGATCAGAGAGGAAGGTTTCTGGAGATGGGCTGGGCGAAATGCCTTTCGAAACATTCTCGAATACCGAAAGACATTTGATTGGGCTACCGGTCAGAAGATAATTGCGATGAAAACCGAAGCAGAGATTTTTGGCGATGAGTTGGGCGATGATCAGGTTGACGAGGATGAAGAAACACATGGGAGCTACAAACTTGCAGATGGCAAAGGCGACGTTGCGGTGGACGAGGTCACACCTGCGGATTCGATGGCCGAAAGGGAGATTTTACAGGGAGCTGTAGAGGAGTCCGGGCTTAAAGTTATCGATAAGAAGGGTCCAAGAGTCAAGAAGGAGATCCGAGTCTTGAAAATCACCACGGCATACGAGTCACATCTCAGGCAGAAGCCGAGGCCAACCAAGAGTATTTCAAAGATGTCTCTCGGTAAAAAGAAAGAGGTTTGGAAGTGCTTTGAAGCTCAGAGTCTCGTCGATAATTCCTTTGAACAAGACGATGAAATGGGTCAAAATGGGCTTAATGATCTTATCCGCTTTAACAACTCTGGTATTACCGCTCCAGTGCCTTCTACATGGGCGGCTGTAGTTGGTTATAGCTCAAACGGCACCACAAGTACGGCCAAGAGGGCGAAGAAAGCTACTGCGAACCGAAATATCATGACCACTATCGAAGACGATGAGTGGACAACAGTTACTAAGAAGGGAAAGAAAGATTGATGTATGCATGGATGGTATGCAGGTTGGCGGGATCTATCTATGATAGACGATTTGTTGAAACTGGTGCTATTTTGTTGGTGTACATTTTCTATATGACTTCGCTTTACTTTAAAAAAATAGCTCTTTGCTTTTACTTTGTTTTTTTGTTGCTTTCATATGTTGCTACTTTCTTGAGAAGTGAGCGAAGAGATGTGGGTTTAAGGGAAGAGCATATGAACTTACGAGCTTACGATCAAACATATTCGAGTTTCTTTGGTCACTTCAGGTCATTTCATCACATCAAGTATGTAGCATAGGAATGAGAAATTATTCTAAGCAGCAAGGGAGGCGTATAATCAAGTGAAATGAAAACGATATGTTGAGGAAAGTGATAGAGTGTGTTCTTTGAGTGAAACTTTGAGGTGTTTATCGAGAGAAGAGTTGTATCTAAAAGATATAAATATTGTTCGGAATTATTATTTGAGGAAAGGGATACATCTATAGTAGCGAGTATGTTTACTCCTTTCTGACATCATAATCGGATTTTGTTTTTTTCATGGATGGATTGACTTTCTTCTTTTCGATTTGTTTGCGAAGACTCGTTTTGGGGAGAGGGGAGAGGGGGGTAGGTCTTAGTTTTTAGGGGAACAAGGATTGTTGTGTGGATGGATGAATGAATAGGTGGGTAGTTGATGAGATGGATGAGATGAGATGATAGTATAAATAACAGGTGATAAGTGAATAATGAGTCATGAATAATAGCAAAGGGTTAGTATTCTAATACATCATGTATCTAATGAACAATGTATATAATGCACAATGTATCTGGAGAGAAAAAGCTTGAAGCAAGGGAATATGAGATACAGGGTTTGTGGTCTATGTATGGTCTGTAATCTGTAGGGTTGGATATTATTAGTGATGTTGATGATGGATTGGGTATATATGGTAAATCGTTTTGGGACTTATGGGATTTACAGTGTAGCGTGTAGGGTTTATAAGATGAGACCCTGGGCCTGGTGGGAATGAGGGAGATGAGATGATTTGATATTGGGTGAAGGAAAGAGAGAAGACGAGAGGGGGAGGGAAGGGGAAGGGGAAAGGGAAAGGGAAAGGGAAAGGAAATTATAAAGCTAGATTGGAGCCAAGTTTTACATCACGGCATGTTTTTGTTTTCGTCTATTGTGTTGTCCTCTTATATGGAAGAATTAGGTGGTGAGATAAGTGTAAATAAACATATGTATATATATTCCGTATTAGAAAGCGGATAGATAGTTTGGTGATGGAGCGAGTGAGTGAGTGGGTGGGTATGTTGATCTTTTAAAAGGGTTGGGGATATAGGATCTTGAGTTGGATGATTAGGGTGAGGGGAGGAAGAATGAGGATGCTGCTGGAGTGGAGTTTCTATCATAGGTATTGTGTGCATGGTTTATTGTAAGATTGGCTTTTGTATATATGTAAATATGTGGGATTGGGATGGAATAGAAAGAATAGGAAGTGTAAAGTGTAAAGTGTAAAGTGTAAAGTGTAAAGTGTAAAGTGTAAAGTGTGAAGTGTGAAGTATGAAATGTGAAGTGTGAAATGTGAAATGTGAAATATGAATATGAATAGAATATAAATAGAATATGAAATATACTATGAATGGTGGTTGGAGAATGGATTATGGATAGATAGATTTATTTTGCTCGAGTTATTCTGATTGGTGGTGAGATAAGTTCATTGTGTTGGTGCAGGATGCTGATGTTCAAGGGGGTGGCGTGAGGTTGCGATGGCGGGGTATAATGTACGGTTGACTTACGGATCTTTGATTGATGATGTGAGAGACGAATGTGTATGTACTTTCTACTTCTACTTGTACTTGCATCTGTGTAGATATGATATTTCAAGAGAAGATGAGAGGGGAGAAGAGAAAAAGTAGGGGGGGAAAGAGGAGCCTAACTTGCTATTTTCTTGAGGGATTTCGAACCCGGTTCCGATGAGAATATCTGCATTGCTGCTAACATGCAAAGACAATGTCAAAATTCATGCTCATGAATTGGCGGTGTACCAAATACTTGCAAGTGACATGCCTACAGTCATTCTCAAGTAGCTTTGACATTCTAGTGTCGCCTTATAGGGTATCCAAGTCTCGGTCCGGATCTGATATTGATATCTCTGCATGCATGCATGCATGGATATACTTCATTGCGCAGCATACTCGTGTACTACCTTGGCCCACGATATATGTGTAGGAACGCACTTGTAACTCGGGAAGTTTTGTTCGTTCCGTTCAGTATAACTTCCGTACGGCACTTGACAAAAATAAACTCGCCGAGAAATTGGTGTGACGTCCGATGCGCCCAGGGGGGGTAGCTTGAGGGAGAATTGGGTCGAATTTGGAAGATACTAGGCTATGAGAGGAGCTGGTTTCACTTAGTTGTAAGAATCCTTATTATCAGATGGAATTGATAGATTTTTGATGGCATTTCGATTGGTTTCCTCAACCCTACGTCCTGCCGTACCGTTTACTGCCACTCGGCGACCAACATTATCCCTATACTTATACCTTGCAATCGGGTCGTTGCATGGTTGGAATCTCGAGCATTTGAGGACCGCCAGGTAAATGGATAAAATCGTACCGTATATGTAGGCCGGCGGCTCCATGCGTTGTTTGGTCGTACCAGTATAGCATATGGTGCGACGTGGTGTCAACCTCAAGGATCAACCTCCAGGATGAGGATAAATCTCTCGACATACATTCGTGGATCTCGATGATAGGTAAGGTCTGTGATTATCCAGGTTGTGAAACTTGGATTATTGAGAATGCGTGTGAAGAGGAGAACCCCAAGCCACGAATCCGTAATCTCGATTCATCTTCCTCCTTGGCCAATAATCATGTCGTGCCTTTGCATGGAGTTTGTTTGTATGATGTAGTTCCTCCTTACTTCATGCTGTATGATTCGGGTCTTTGCACTGGCGGAGTTGGTTTTCCAATTCGGCAAAGGAAAATATATTCCATACCGCTGTTGTGGAACGGAAATTGGTACCCGTGGAAGACTTGACAGTCACATTACCATCGCTGCTGGGCTAGAGACGATAAAGTAGACCTTTGAGATAACAATTGACAGGGTGTAGTGACGGTAACGCGGGGCGTTCCTTGTCATAAGTCGGAGGAGTTCACATTTTGTTGATACAGGGCTATGATTGGATAGAGACCAACGTAGCATTTGATGTTCCATGACATCGGAATAAGACTTATGTATGCTCTTTGGCAGGAGTGCTGATGAATTATGACTGCAGCGGAGGCCAACTTCACGATCGACTTCATTCGAAACTAGAGAATTGGACAATTGGTTCACGCTGCATGGGTCGTTGTAAGACATTCAGGTTTTGCGAAGGATGGACTGTAGTTCCATGGTACAGACCACAGTTGACCCTTTCGAGTTAAATATAAACACGAGATGAACTCATGGATAAGGGTAAGGCTGAGGATCTTAACAGGGGCTCAAAATAAAAGGGTGGGTGTTCGTTTGGAGGTACGAAAGGAGTGTACTCCGTAAACGAGGTGCGTGCTATTGTATATATATGGATTGCGAATCACCAAAAACACGGGAAAGAAAGGGAATTTGGATATTAGCGAGATTGTAAATATTTCCACATAGAAGTACGAGAGAACATTTTCCTCATTGGTTGATTGATTGTACAATACCACATATGTGATTGATAATAGATACTCAGACGCGTTGAGGTGGCCAATGTTGTATTTTGTATTCGGTTATTTATTCAAGATGCGATTCGGATTTTGGAGTATCGGAGTTTGTGTTCTGATATGGTAATATGGTCCGATAGCAACAATGGTGTTCCACGAATCGGTTGATAGTGTTTCTGCGGCTTGGCTTACTCTTTCTTTCATCTGCATCCTAGAAGCGATGATGAGGAGCAAAAGAAGGAAAGCTGGATATAATATCATCTATATTCAAGCTCATTGGCCTAAAATATGATTCGGTGTATTAATTAGTCTTATTATATAAAGATTCTTTCTCTAGACATACGATAACATAACAATGAGAATTACCATATATAATGCTCTCGTCGCCGTTATCTCTTCTCTACTCTGGCACAAGGTAAGTTCCACCAGTTCCCCCAGTTCCCCCCCCAATGAAGGTGTCGTGATCGTTATCTCATGTGTTGCTCCGTAAATCTTATTTACTCGGAAGGTCACTGAAGTTCTACCGTTGGCCGTTTGACCATGACTTTTCGACCCTGCATTAAATCTTTGTCGTCCGAATGATAAACGAACCAATGAAAAATAAGATAATGTGAATGACCAAGCTAACGCAAACTAGTTCACCATAATGAGACTAGGACCACTCTTTATGCGTAAGTGACGCTTGTTGATGCTCTTGACTGAATTGCGCATATTTACCTAGGGAGCGATCAGTTCAATCAAACCTTAGCTAAACCTTTGCATTCAATTTCGAAAGATTTCATGTGCAACACAAACACAATACAACACAAACACCGGACCACACCGACTCGAAAAGGATTAAAAAATAAGAGAAAGATCGAATCATCTTTTATCCTTGTTGACTACTACTCGACACTATCATTTGCTGCAGCCATTGCGAGGAAGGAGAATATCTGATATTCCATCTCACAGCACCAAGCACCTGACTTCACATTAATCTCACCGATACGTCAATTCTAAGAATTACCATCTACCATTTACAATTTGCCATCATCCTTTTTTCCCATTATGGATGACCAAAGCCACACATTCGAATAAGGAAAAGAGAACGACGACAACATTCGAGGATTGAAGAAAGAGTCTTTGGAAACTCGTGTGGAAGGGGGAAGGAAGGAAGGAAGGCTGCTTTGGGTCACTAGACTTCTACTTCTCGAATCAATCTTCAGTGACGATATTCATCAATCCTTCTTACTACCAACCTCAATAACTCCTTTTCTCGTGCTCGAAGTCCGAAATCACGGCCATCATTTTGACCACAAACCATCAGGTCCAAGCGAATTTAGGTAGGTAATACAGCACGATATTCCAATACTTGTATTTTCCGTCCTTTGGCCCCTTTCCATTTGTTTTGGAGTCTTCACTAGAGCGAAAGAGGTCGATCGCATTGTCATTGCCCCCATTTCATCAACGGCGAAGTTCAAGTTTGCGTGGTGCATCGTAGGCTCTGCTTCCCGCTCCAATATAAACTTGGTCTGTGCAACGGCAATCGCAACCACAACATAGAGAATTGCATTATTGTTAGTACATAGAACTTTCATAGCATCCTCGTTTTCTGTCAAGCCTTACCGCGATGTCGAGCTGACTTTCCCCTCAACCAGGCCAACCCTTGGATAACAGCATTTCATTCCTTATCAGAAGTTTCGGCCTCGCAATTTTAGGACGAACTCCTCAAAACCACTTTAGGCTTTCTGGATCACTGAGAATCATTCCTAACCATTGATTGGCTTCCAAATCCATTGTAGGAGCAATTTCCAGCATTTTCACCGCATTACCGATTCTAAGCACCAATCTTTACTGCATCATACCCTAGCAGCTCGTAGATTTGGTGCAAGTACGTAGAGTTCAAGAGCCCAATCTAAGATTGAAACGTAATCTAACCTTGCCTTCCCATACGCATATAAACATCGGCCAACTAGGATAACCTCATCGGCGACCACCTAGAATCGTACGAAGATTTTGGAGACTTATTAGCATTCTCTTCACGCCAAGTCAGTATCAAAACCTCTTCTTGTTCAGAGGTGCGATTGATTGCGCCATCTCTCCTTCAAAAGGACACTACGAACTCGGTTCTTAACTTTGAGATTACCATTATCCATTGCCTTGCCTTCAGATACGTCAGAGATCTTTTGTTTCCGACAATCCTACAACTTCTCTAGAAACCCTTAATGTGCTGCGCACTTCGAACGACTCCTTTGACTGGCTTTAAGTCGGATCATCCTTTCGGCGACATGAGTAATAAAAGTTCATCATCTCCGCAGCAACGGAGACAGGAGGTGATCCCTGTTCGGCCGGCAATTGCCCCGAAGGGACTGAAGTCCAAAGAAGAGTTTGGAAATGCCACAAACTCTCCAGTATACAACAATCAACGCCAACAGGAAAGAGATTATACATACAGCAATCCATCCGATGCTGAATATAATAACTCTTTGGAGCGTAGTCAAAGAGAAAGTTCCCAGGCTAGCGCTCCCGCATCATCTCCAAGCATAGAACAGATTCAGGCTGGCCAAATATGCAGGTATGGAAATCTATTGCTTGGTATGAATTTGCAACTGACATTTGGCAGTAATTGCGGTACAACTAGGACACCACTCTGGCGAAGGTCGCCGCAAGGTGCAACTATATGCAATGCCTGTGGCTTATATCAAAAAGCTCGTAATGCTTCTCGGCCCACGAATCTAAAACGTCCCCCGACCACTACTTCCATCGGATACCCAGGAGATTCGAGGGACTCTCCTTCAGCCAGCGGGTCAACGTCACTTCCTACAGCCGGTGCAACCTATGTTTCTGCGGATCAAACGTCCACGGGAACATGCCCTGGTGGTGGACGTTGCAATGGTACTGGAGGTGCTGAAGGTTGTGGTGGATGTCCAGCTTTCAATAATCGAGTTTCAAAGACCGCGCATTTTACTTCTTGTCAAGATAGACAACCAACACAAACACCACAGCCGCAAAATGATAAACCGACAGATGCGCCGTCCCCTATCGATGTTGCATCCCTCCCGTTACAAACCCAAAACACTACTGTCGTTGTAGCTTGTCAAAACTGTGGAACTACCATTACGCCGCTTTGGCGTAGAGATGAAAGTGGCCATACGATTTGTAATGCTTGTGGTAAGTTTAGCGCTGAAGTGCGGATGCACCGGGACTAACATATAATAGGTTTATATTATAAACTCCATGGTGTGCATCGGCCAGTAACTATGAAGAAATCAATCATCAAGCGTCGTAAAAGGGTAGTCCCAGCGGCTCAAGGTTCTCAAGCTTCTAGCTACGAAACTAGCAGTGCAGTTGATTCGCCAGAATCCGATCGTGCTTCACCCGAAGAGGCAGTTGAGCGAGGCACAACGAATCCTGACGGATCAGTGAACTTGGGTCTTCGTTTACGTCATGATCCAGGAAGAGCTTTACCTGAACCAATTCGGACTCAAAATGGACAGCATCAACAACAACATCCACCATCTGATCTCGGCGCCTATACATTTAATCCCAATTATCAAGGCCAAAATCTCGACTCCTTGACTGACGACAACCGACTGCCACCAATGGCATCATATCCTTCGCCAAGCCAACATCGACTTTCCGTATCACCCAACAATTACCTCTCCCCTTCTCGAAAACGCTCTTTCTCCGCTACTGATATGGATCCAAACAATGCTCCCACCTCAGAATCCACATACGCATCAATCGTACCTAAGCGTCTCTCATCCATAAAGTCAATACTAAACCATGGCTTCACGAATTCAGACTCCGAAATCAGCCCGGAAAGTGATCTTAGTTTCCGCCGTGGAACCGGCAGTTTAAGGTTGAGTCCAAGCCGATATTCTGCTGCTGCAAGCCCAAGTCTTAGCACAGTTGGCCCGGCTACTTATTCAACCAGTCCATCGGGCAGCGGAGCTGGAAGCGCATTAAATAGTGCGAAGGACCCGGCGAGTGAAAGCGATCGTGCCAAGGTGGAGAGAAGGGAACTTCTCCAAAGAGAAGCGGAAAAGATGAGAGAGGCTTTGAAGGCCAAGGAAAGAGAATTGGCCGAATTGGGAACTGGGTTGGATTAATATTAATCCGCCAATCACCAAAGTTTTCCCATATCAAGCACCGGGGATAGGAAGCCTACGAATTACGAATGTGCGTTTACTTTCATTGCAAATAAGGAAAGAATACCCGTCACGAGCACAAAAATTGGGAAAAGAAGTGACCAATAGGAAGGAGTACGTGAGCGGGTTCGTCTTTAAGGGCAAAGGCACACACAGCATATTATAATTGGAGTTTATCGGGGCTTGTTTTTTTTCAGGTGCAACACATAATCGGAAAGGAATGGGATACAGATACCCATCTGCCGTCTAATGAAGGGGGATTTCTTCATAGTTAGTGTAACATTGGGATGGCAAGAGGCGCGGGGGCTTTTCTCGGGGGCTATTTATTCTCTTGCGTATATCCACAGCACCGGATCGATTTTTGGGAGTGGGAGTGCGGGATGCACAAATTTGCAACTCCATTTTATATATGGAAACAAACACAGGGATACAACAATCGGACATACAAGATACGTCAAGGAAATCCGGGCCAGGCAGAAGAAAATGTAACAGAACCGCAATAAATGTAGTTTAGCGAGTCCAGGAGAAATGAAACATTATATCAATATCATGTTCCCAGCTGAAAGTGCCACAATGTGAATTTTGGAGTTCTCCTCCACCTGTGCCACCTGTGCTTATTTCTTAATTTTATTTTGAAACGACTGACGTACATACATACACACGAGAAGGGGGAAGAGAATGCCTGAATGAATCGTCATTCTTTTTCTATAGCTAATCCGAGTCATCGAGTCGGTGGGGAAGAAAGAATATGATAAGTAGTACAAGCCTGATCTTTTGGGGAATCGTAATTTTGGTACCAATAAATGGATCGTGACTAGCGGCAGATATGAATAAGGTTTTGTTTGAGCTGGGGAATCACACGCGAGGAGATTTGGAACTCGGGACTCGGAATAAGGTGTGCGATGGGATTAAACTTGTTCAGCGCCCCATCCCCCATCTGCTTCCCTATATGCGGTGAAAATTGTTAGTAAACGGGGGTTTAGATGGTATTTGTGAATAGATATAGCGACTGTGTTTAGTAAGAGAACGGGCATTTACCTCATGTTTGCAGGTGGTTCGATAGATGGAACAAACTCAAGGGCAATATAACCGAGACCGATTATGCCGATCAAGGAACCGGCAATAATGCGCAAGACGTGGTCGTGCAAGAGAATGGATCCGACGAATACATAAACTATTATTTGGTGTTAGTTTTGCTCTGTTTTGTGTTGGGTCTTGCATATGGGGAGGCGACGTACAGATTCCTCGACCGACGAAGGAAAAGAGGAAAGATGCATAGCGGGAGACTTGGGGTGGAATTTGGAATTCTATAGTTTGTATTAGTGTTTTGAGCGAATATTTGGCCGGTTAATTTGAAATCACGACTGAGGTTTGGGAGATGAACCCTTGTGAAACTTGGAGGCTGAAGTTGGGTGGGACGAACCAAGAAGAGCAGTACCTGGAAAATTAGCTGTTAGTAAAGTTCATGAAGGAGACGATATAACTGATAAAACATGAGAACACTCACAGATTCCGAAGATAATAACATAACATCCGATGATAATAGATTGGCTATGGTGATATTAGTACGACGAATTCCTCGGGGCTTGTCCTCACATAGATGTTGGTACTTACAAGCCTAGTGGGAAGAATTGGGAAATTCCACCAAGGACCATGAAAACTCCGACCGCCAAATTGACAAGTCGACTGAGAAGAAAATATCATTAGTCACATCTTCAATTCTGAATTTTAAGCTGGCGCATTCAATCGTGGACGCTGATGGGAGGGGATGATGCGGTTGAAGGCTGAGAGAGCTCTGGATGAAGCCTGGAGCTTCAAACTGGATCCAACTTTCATCACCTTGGCTATGTATCATCTGCCATTGCCAAACCCATCAAGTGCGCGTAGGTATATATAGCATAGCATAGCATAGCATAGCTGCAGCTGCAGCTTTCGCCCTCTCGTCCTCGCTTCTCTCCCAACGGGCCCAGCCTTCCAACCGCATCTCAATCACCAAGCTCAAAGCCGCGCAACAGGCATGGCCGGAGCAAGCTCTGGGAAACTCACAAAGCATCAGAGAAATCCATCTTGCTATTCTATAAAATCGCCGTGTTGGTAGAGTATCTTTCGTTCGTAAGGCGTATAGTTGTCGTGAGGACTTTCGTAATTGGATGTAGTGGTTGGTTGTAATTAACGTGTTGAGTAGGGCAGAACAGAACTGAACAGATGAAGATCTTGGAAGCTTGCGCACGCACCTCAAGTGTCACAAAGATTTTGCCAAGAATGATTGAAAACAAAGGTCCATGAATATTCATAGAGATTAAATTTAATTAATAGTTTACCAAAATACTCATATAATTATTATTTATGAAAGTTTTTTTTTTAATAATATTTGAATACCTAGGTGCTATGAATAATTACCTAAAGATGCGTTTCGTATATAGTTGAACTTCTTATTATTTTCCTGATATAGAGGATTGCTTTTAATATCCATCTATTCTATTCTATTTTAGTATTGATACTCGTATATTGCTTACCTTATGGATGACCTCTTTTGCGATCAAAGGAAAGGCTGGACACCAAAATCAAACCCTCAACAAAAATTCGATATCAAATCCCTCAATCAACAACCACGTTGCTGTGGGACTATCGAATCTGGATTGGAAAAGGGGCACATGGCTCTTTAGCGATTAGATATTCCTCATCGTCTCGAAAGCTGCTATTATTCTTATCACTTTCTCGGTTGGTTCGTATCGATCTTTTGAAGTTGGGAAGATATCAAGACTGTGTTTACAGTTCTGACCGTCCGTTTGGTACATACCTTCCTTTGATAAGGGCACTCACTGTATGTTGGAATTTTAGAGGATAGCAGAGCCGCGATGCAAGATGCGCCACATTTCCGTCGTGGAGTCACGATACGGGGCTGTGCATCGATACATTTTCGCCCAGAACAGATACTTTAAAGTGTCAACATAGATCTTCATTTTCGAAGTTCAACCCTATCTTCTAACTTTACCTAGTTCTAAGCTCCATTCACCGGCCGCTGGATGAGGGCATAAACCTCATGTTGACAGCCACACAGATAAGCTCGTTTGACTTTCTTTTGTTGCCGGTGATATCTGAAGCACCATGAAAGATATCAGACCTAGCTCCTATCCTGGCTGAATTTTATTACCAGCAAAGCTATTGGACCAGTTTCTCAGACCGAGTTCAAGAAAAATCATGGTTTCGAACTGACGTTGAATGTTATTCTCAAATTCTAGTTGGGTATTGGCTGCTGTCAAATCCGAATATGTGCTTGGTGTGCAGCTTGGACGACAGTTGTATGTGATCCGGCTGCGTAGCCTGGCTGAACCCGCTTGACAAAGATCTTCTATGTTCATGTTTTCAGGACTTGGTAGTATACTCCAAAGGGCTCGAATGGGTAGCAAGAAGTGGACGATTAGTTCACAAACACCGAGTTGAACGGGACCGAGTGGATGTTCCCTTCCTTCCAAGATTCCCACATGCAGGAATTATCGTAGTCGTTTTGGCTCGTCATCGTCACTTGCATTTTGATGCTTGCTGGAGAAACTCTGCGTTCACTTGCGCAACTGAAATGTCAAAACAAAGATGACAGGAAGGAAGAAACCGAAGCGTTCAAACAGGGTAGTTTTGCAATAAGTATAAAAAAAGCCATACCTTACACCTGCCTGTGTACTCCTATAAAACTATTGCTCCCCCTGTGTTGCAGCCCAATGCTAGCCCAGTCTAGACAGCATTCCGCGTAGGGTGCTTTCGGAGATGTGGAATAATAAATTAATATTGATGACATTGTTGATTCCATTGTTTATACTACGTAAGACTACGCCTTGAGATATACAAACACTCCAATCTTGGGTTTGAACGTTGAATTATTTTCAATTTGCCATTTATTTGACAGATGCTCCAGATACGTGTTACCAATACGATGAAATATCTGGCCGGCGGATAATGAGAAATTCTTAGGTGCAAGATAGTGTTAATGATGATATAGAATTCCATTGTTCCTAATTGCATACCTAGATATGTGAGAAAAATTACTCATAGATGGTTGCCCTTAAATCTTCGACTCATTAACCAAAACCTCCTCGACAAGCTCCACAGTTCCCTCCGAACATCCATATGAGCCTTGATATCCCCAACCCCCGTGTCCGTAATTATGGACCACCCATGTAGAATCAATTTTTTCCTTTTCAATTCGAACTCCACTCAACCTCAATGGCCGTAATCCCACTCCATGACGAATAACGCTCAAAGCCTCAATACCTTTTCCATTCGTCAAAGCCGGACATAACTCCACGGCTCGCTTCATGATTCGTATAGCTTGGTTTGGACATGGTTGGGATTCCGAGTTTCCTTTTTGATATGTACCTCCTAAAACCGTTCCGCCTCCCGCTGCACGTTGCATGATGTAACATACCTCATCATCTCCATCGTCGGTACCGGAGATCGTCAACATAACACCAGGATCATTACGAACTAGAACTATTTGACCTCGACAAGGAATGACATCTTTGTCCATAACACCGCCCAGTTTCGAGGCCAGGAGACCCGTGCAGTTTACAATCACGTCGGCTTTGTTACCCGAGTGGTGTAAATCTGCGGCTTCGGAGATATGGTTGATAATGCTCCGTTCAAGTACAACTCCGTTCTTTAGACATTGACCAACGAGGTACGATAGGTAGACAGCGGTGTTGATACAAACAGATGTGAATGCGGTTGCGCTATCCGCACCAGAAGGTAACTCATTTGGTGGTAGAATACGGAAATCAGGGACGACGTCTTTGAACCAAGGGTCGGTGGAAAGCAGTTCATTGAACCATTGACCAGTAGTTCCCTGAGCATCCTTTTTGCGGTTCAGAATTACAGTATCTGATGCGAGTCAATAAGGAGTCACTTCAAGAGTGGGAGGAACATAAGAACTCACTTTGAAAATGAATTCCGGCTTCTGGGACATCTTTCGCTAGCCTTGCAAGTTCATACCATGTTCTCTTCTCCCATCTACAGTCTGATGCATTTGATACTCTTCGAATTGATAATTAATACCACATCTCATACCTAGCAATTTCGAAACTGAATATAGTGAGTCATGACTCACGGAAGATAATTTGCACCGGCCCATGGAGATGTATACTCAATGTCGTAATCCCCCGGCATATGCTTCGCAATGATGGTGACCTTGAAGGCGGGATTCTGGGATAGGAGCAAAGCGGTGGTCAAGCCAGACACTCCCGCACTACACAAAGATGTCAGTCTGGGGATTCGTTTACTTTGAGAAGATAGAAAGAAAGGCTTGAGGGAACAAACCCCACAACTACAATATTTGGCATTGTGAATATGACAGAGATCAATATGTTGACAAAAGGACTTGAAGAGTTGGGGAAGGTAAAAACAAGAGAATATCACACTTTGGAATTTCAGAGGGAGTTGTTGTAATACAGGAGATACAGAAGTTAATCCGAAGTTAATCCGTGAACAAGAGAGGCTCGAGCTTTTCTCAAGATATATCCTGTTTCTTGAACAGAAGGGTCTATTATTTGGCTTCCTTCTTACAATAGCCTCTTTCTATTGTTCTGAGTATCTTTATAACCACTGCCTAAACAATACTGCCTGGATATACATATGGGAGCCGCATTTGCTAAGTCCTTCATGCCTCTTTTTTGCCTCACACACACTGACTGAACCCTATACTAGGTATTCATCTTTGTGCAATGATATCGACGGCCCCTCCTTTTTATCCATAAAGTACAGCTTCGCTTCCACTATTGTATGACAATTTATGAAGTATACCTAAACTTAGGTGCTTCTTTCTTTTATTGTACAAGTTGTACAACCTTGTGGGGAATCTCTTATGCTGGTTCCATTGTGTCTGCATAATACTGGGTTTCCTTCCCTGTCAGGCCGGCGAAAGGAAAGCCTTGATGGAGATACCATGCCCGTCGGGGAAATACTGGTTTTCTTTCCCTTTTGAATTGATCACTCCTTGTATGTGAAGATAGAGAATAACCTCAAAGACTCTTTGGATCGACTCACCCCTCGCAGATTACTTACTAGTACATCGGTGGAATAAAGAAAGATGGGACCAATGATGCCCAAAATTTTCAAAGCATATCGTCCACCATATCATAAATATTTCACTTACTGGCCAGAACATTTGAGGTCAGTAATGCTGGACCTAAAAGCACAAAAAATCTGTCAGTTGAAAACTCAAAATCGTTTTCCACTTACTGGCATCCAGAATCTGATATCGGACGAGTGTCTTGATGAGCCACGTTTCAGAGCTTATTGGAGAAACACTAACCTTTAGTTCATGACGGCCTCCACTCCAAGTCGAGGCAGAGCAGGCAAGTCACGTGTATAGGGTCACTCTATAGAAGCACTAAAGCAAGTGAGCAAGATGGTTTCCAGTATAAAGCCAGACCGGTGCTAAGACCAAGCCGAATCAGGCGATAGTTCTAATAATGTTATATATATATTTTTGTGCGAATCCCGGTATTTGGTGAATTCTCATATGAACCAAGATGCTCATTCCTGTATATGTCGTTCGAAGTTTCCTTCCCGGGATTCTACTTTCTCTCCTTCAGACAGTAGTTACTTGGTATAAGGCTTTCTTACATTTTGATCCTTCCTTGATTAGACAACGTTTATTCTGATATCCTCTAATCTTATTACCTCTTACACTTTCCATCTTACCGCTTTACCTTCTTACTTTCTCACCTTCTCATCGTGGTCGAAGCGATAATCATTTTAAAGGAATAAAGAAAGCCTTTCACTGGATTGAAGATGGCTCCAAGAAAGTCCAGAAGAGATCCCACGGAAGGATTTTCCCTTCTAATCGAAAACGGATTGATCATCCATGAGACCCTAGGTGATGGAAATTGCCTTTTTCGCGCCCTTTCAGACCAGTTTTATGGTGATTTTGACCGACATCTGGAAATTCGCAGAGATGTAGTTGAGTATATGCGGGCTCATCCAGACTATTTCAAACCGTTCATTCCAGCGGGCTCAATCAAGCGAAATACGAGGAGAAAAGTTGCGGCAGCTGGCCATATCGATAACGAGGCGGCCGCGGACGCAGAGCTGGAACAGTGTTTCCAGGATCGCTTGAAGAAGATGTCGAGGCCGCGTGAGTGGGGCGATCAACCCGAGCTGGCTGCCTTTGCAAAGGCGTATGAGGCAGATGTCACCGTGTGGCACAATACCTATAAAATACCACTCCTCGCGGAGTACGGAAAGTCCGCGAAGCACCATTTGCACGTTGCATTCGACGAAACCTTCTCTCACTGGTCTTCTGTTCGCAACGTAAATGGACCATCTTCGGGGCTGCCAGCCATCAATTACACCGAGCAAGCAGAGGTCAGTGTCATTGTAGCTACTTCTGATGTCTGCAAAGAAGTCATCAACAGTGACTCTGTCGTCGCTAAGCTCCTCGAGCCCAATACTCGAGATGTCGTCAGCAGTAGTTCATCTTCTTCGGCCAATTCAATAAATAAAAGGAGAAGAGATAGTGGCAGCGACAGCGAAGAAAGACCTCGAGGAGCCAAGCGACGCGATGGAAACCCCGCAAAGAAGATGTCGGAGCAACGAAAGAAGCTGCTAGAGCTTGCAGCTACTCCATTTCAAGGTGGTTCTTCCAACGCCCTGTCTATTCAGTAAGACAAAGTCGAAACTTTAGGTGCAATCAAAGGCAGATCCGAGGAAGTGAGGACCAATAAAGCACGATCGAAGAGGGTAGCATGAAAGCAGGCTTTCAATGAAAGAAAAACTCAGCTAAAACTTACACTGCCTCCCGATAAGCCTTTTGTTCCCACCTTCTCCTTGGATTCCTTTCATCGACAGCTTACCCGCCACCCTGTCTTCCGCTAACACATCTGCCACCCCGCCTCTACTTCAGCTCCTTCTACCGCATCCCCCAGTATAACGGTAGAGACAGATACCTTGTAGCACTACCAGGGACATTATGCATATCCCAAGGGAAACTATGAAGCCTGTACAGATTGGACAGTTCTTGCACCCAATGGAGTACAAGCTTTAAAAGCGGTACCACTACTGATCAGACTCGGCAGGACCATCTCTCTTAATCCCCAAATTCTCCACCACAGCGGATAGTTAGGCTTTTATATACTCTACCGCCGCCAATATGGGCTTCATAGCCGTGTCGCCACTACTCGTCCCCACAGAACTGGCCTCACATCCATCAGTCTCGGAAGCTACAGAAATCGACTTTGTCCTAGAGAAGGCCGATTTTGACCCAGCAGTCGAACCCCAGCCCGCCATACAAATTGTTAGCCAGGACCTTCAGCGCAGTTGCTTATGACAGGTGGACTGCCTATTGCACGGATCTAAGGGATATTACCTAAGTGAAGCCATCACCTTTCACACGCTTAAACTTTCTATTATATTTTACTATATACCCGCCTATGCACATTACAACGAGGTCGTCGCTCCGCTAAAGAAGCTTGCTACTATGGCATCCACTACAGCCGCCAATCAGATGGCATTCTACGGGAATATACCTGCATCCCTGATAATCGTTGGGTACATAAAGGAAAAGTCAATTGTGTGTTGTGCGAGCTATCCCTTGATCGGCTACTACCTCTACTGGAACTGCTCTCGCTGTCTATGTCCACGCTACTGCTAGCTTCGTGGCAGTGCTTGTTTCTCCAACTCCTGCTGCCAAGGGTCCTGGTCGATAATGACTGATCGTGGGGCTGTCCACGCTGCGAGTAGCCTTTCCATGGGTCTCTAATGTTGCTGTATTTATCCATATCAGTGTGTCTGAGTCTTAAGTGTTCTGCTCTCAACTTTATTTGATGGCACAATCGCCAACTGTCGTTGTACAAAGCATTGTACTGTACACAGCGGCCGAAGACGAATTCACAGGGCCGAAGCACTCATCAGAGAAAAAATGTTTGCAGGCGAGAGAGAGAGGCAGGAAGCACTAGCAATTACAATCTGTAATGAAGTTCTGAGCAAAATCATGGCGGCAGCTTATACTGAGTTTAAAAGAACTGATCGGTGGTCACAATCTCATCTGAAGTAGACATTAACCTTACAAGATCTATGCACCTCCACAATTCCGAGTAGAAGGCTGAAGTGGGCTGGGCCTCAAAGTTGTCCAGCTGTACACCATCTTTTTGAGAAAGCACTACGTAGCAGTCCAGAAAAGAGGAGAGTGTCCACGGGAGGCTTTGCGTTCGCGTCAGCATTGGCGCTATTGATGTTGGATTGTGCTCTATGCACTGTAGTGTAGGACGCCGGTGTTCTGTTAGATATGTACGCAGACGTCCATCTCTATGCTTCTGGCAAACCAGTACACGCCATGTGTAAATGCACCGCCACGCAGTTATGAACGATATGGGCGGTATCGGGGGTGCTGACTTATGACTCAGGGTGAAATACAGATCCGTATGACTCTTCTCCAGGAGGATATCCGGATAGAATATTGCGACCAATGGAGTACGCCGAGGCAGCTGGTCCTGCGCTAGACGTCGAGCTTGTTATGGATAAGTGGATTAGTAGCCAGAGACTTCCCTGACAAAATATCCAAGATTGACAAGAGCGGAAGTTCTTACATGTGGTCCATGATGGGCTATGACGATACGTACGTGACCGCAAACCACGGTGAAAAGGCAGTTACTGTGTTCAGACTCTGCGACATGACATAAACTGACCCTGGTTTCTATCCGAATGTTTCTCAGTACGTTATTGCTGTGCACCTCCCTGAAATAGACGCTTCTGGAACCTCCACATCCCAACTTGCTACTGGTCTAGATTTATCTGTCGCCAGGAGTCTTTTGCCTAGAACGAACCCTAGGACAACCTGGCTCAACACATCCAGAGCCCTATCCTCCAAGAACCCCTTAGACTCGGTCAATTCCAGCTGTATACAGTACTGCTTTCAGCTGTACAAGTTCTTCACCACAGTAGACACGGGGACAGGCAAAGGCGGCAGGACGTACCGACCTATATACTATTTGAAGTTCTGAAATCCCTCGCTGACTATACTCAATACATTCGCTACTGTTTATTTGGGCTCTATACATGATCCAATTTCTATTTAGAGAAGCCTCCGCACCGGCTACTTATACTTAATGACATGGGGGCTATACATCTACTCGCCCCGGCGCTTACAAATTTGTCATTTTAATTGTCTTTTTTCCCCATCTGGTTTGATGGAGATGAATCCATCCACGAAAGGACTGATTTTGCATTTAGATGGTACCAAAAGATTGGAATACACCATTGGCGTTTTTATTTGGAGTAACGAAGGATATGGATATGTTAATAAACATTTGGAAAGGATTGGAAGTGATACCCTGTAGCCTAGCTACATGATGATTATGATACTATATACCCGTCAGGCCCCAAAAATTGTCATTGGGAATTTTTGTAGATTATGATATTTTGGGAGTTTAGTAAATAAAACATCTTGAAGACTTTACAGTGAAGCTTTTCACGCACATATGATGGTGACAGTGTGATTGATATCAATTAATTATGTACCTGACTTTGCCTTCTTAGTTAGTATTGTCTAGCTATAAGACAGCCGTAAGATTCTGTGTCGTCTTCCCTAGGATATACTATCCCGTCTATCCAGTCTATCCTCGACGTTTTGACCTTGGATCTTGGAAGTGGAAAGATCACACTCAGCCAGTAATCTTGACATTTCTCATTAGCATCGTCGGAACATTGAGAATGGAAAGAAAGAAAGTCTTTAATCTATCCAAGCATCTACAGATAACCCTATTTATAATATAATATAAAAACAATTATTTAATAATATTTTCAATTAAAAAGGAATTTTTGAATTATATAACTTGAATGAATATAATACAAATTTCTACTATAATTTATTCTATTCGATTGATTAAAATCTCTATTTCAATTTGATACTCAATTATTCAGGCTTACTTTATCCTCTTTTCAAACAATAAAGAAAGCATCCAAACCCTTCTATCCCAATCCGAAATAATTTCATTCCTCCCCTTGTTGGCTTGAGTACATTAGATTCCTTATCCCCATATATCTATCGTTCTACTCATTCATCGCATCCCGATTGGGACCATGATCAAAGTAATTACAGCCAGGAGAGAGCGATTTCTGAGACAGTATCAGCAACCAAAAGAAGTAGAAGCGATAAAGAAGAAGGAGGATAATGGTAAGAAAAAATAAAAGAAGCGCTGGCGTGTAGCCGAGATTGAGAGCGATGACTAGAACGGCATTGATCCACAACCGACAAAACGGCAAAAACTTTCTTCAGTATTTACTAACAGCTCTCTAATGCCTACCTATGAACATAGTCCAAAGCATCGCATTCCTACTCCATCTTCGACCATGTAATCCAAGGTGACTGAGTTACAGCCCTTGGGCGTCAACAGACATTCCCCAACATCCATCGATAACGACCACTGCTTATTGCTTCTTCTTTAGAATGTCAAGATTAAGACTACGTCTAGGGATGGAATAATGGATGTTAGGTAGTAAGGGATGATTGTTTTTATCACAACAGGAAGCTTTTTTCTACTTCCTGGGGCTTATATGTAAACACATGGCGTTCTGTACCTCGGTCTTGTCTCACCCGATCTGTAACATAGCGAGGTAAGTATACGAGACCTTGACTGGACCGTGTATATTGGTGGAGTACAACCCAACATCCATCTTCTTATTCGACATAGAGAATGGTGAAGGCCGTAGATGTTATGCCTCTGTGGCCGCTAGTGCATAACCACGTGAGCAACTACATGAATAGAAAGGTGTATACCGACAATAACGAATTTCCGTATTGAATGACTTCCTGAAATGCCATCCCTCGTTTCTTCCTAAGTATTCTGAGGAACAATACGACCTATAGGCTTTTTGCAACATTCAAACAGCCACTCCTTAATTGTTTTCAGTCCCTGCAAATCCCCCTCTTGGGTCTCCTTCTTGGCCGCATCAACCCAACCAGAAGTATAACTACCATCAAAGTCGATAAACCACAACCGATTCTCTCAATCAACCAGTACATTATGTGGTTTAGCATCACCCCATACTAGGCCGGCAGCGTGCAACTCTTCGACAAGATCGTCAATCTCGGCAGCCCAACAATGCCGCTGTTCATCTGTGCAATCAGAAAAAGGTGCTATGTTGTAGAGTGTGCCTTGGTTTTCGATGTGGATGAGCAGAATGCCAACTATACGCTCCAAGCAAGAATGATCGATGTCGGCAGGCAAATCGGAACCCGAGATACCGTTCCATTTGGCAAGTTCATCCAAAGGAGCATCAATATAATGCTGTAAGACGTCGCAGTCTTTGTCGATGACCACAATATGTAAACGAGAAATGCGTATATCGGAACGAAGCCTTTTGTTTTCAAACGCAAATGCGATCTGCTTGTATAGCCACAGCTTTCCAGGCCTCTTGAACATACATATGGTGCCGTCTCCAGCAACAACCTTAGATGGGCCACAGAGGCATGGATGGTCCTTCAGGTCCGGCGAAGTGGGTATAAGTTGGATTTGACGGGAGGTAAACGACTTAATTGGTTGCAGCCAGTCTTCCCGTGCAGACAAATATTGACCCGGGGCACCAAGAATCTGCCGTGGAATTAATCCTTTGAAACAAGGCTGAATTACTGTGCTATTCCGAGTCGCAGCTCTTGCCTCGAGAACCAAATATAGTGGATAGAGAAAATCAAATAAATAGTTAATCGAAGTTTGCTTGGGTGCTATATCTTCCATAAACTTTTCAAATGGTTTCTTCAATACACAGATCTGCTCCTCGACTTTTTGAGCATATCTACCCTTTTGATCATCAGCCCTTAAAATGCTGAGAGATCTATTGTGCTGCGCTAACAGATGTGATGAAGCAACTAGATTTTCTGGTAAATAACGAATTTCGAACATAGCACCAAAGCAATGTATGGAAATTATGATAGATTGGTTATCGTCAATACTATTTTCTGATGACCATATATAATGAGTCAAATGGAATGCTTGCATTATGATATGTTTGAAGTTATCGAATAATACCTGAAATTGGGAGAGTTGATCTATAAAGAAACATTTATGCTCTTTTACTCCTCTCATCAGTGTAACCCGTATAAAGTGGCAATTGATGCAATGAGCCAAGAGACATTACGCTAATATAATCGCAGGTTCTGTGTTTGCTTCAGCAGGAGTTTCCTGCAGAGTTTCATTGAGTTTAACTTCCGCCCAATTTAGCTAGAGATTGGTAGTGGTTGATCGGCGATTTTGAGTCGCACATTGCCATTGGTTTTAGAAGCGGGTGGCTGGTCTCACAACTACAAGCAGATGTCCTTTTCAATCCTTCAGAAAGAATAGGGAAATGAAGATGGAATATGTTGTAGCAGAAACTCGAGATTGTATATTGTATCAGTCCCAATACTAATGCAATTAAGAAAACCTTTGAAGGCTATTCTTGATATTCGGCAACCGGTGATGGCTCTAAAAAAGAGGGACTTCGAGAAGATCGTGGTGAGTAGAACAATCACCTCAACGAACCATCAACCTTGCACCAGCCACTTGAGTACATTATGTCATAAATCATATCAAGATTCAATCACACCCATAGAAAATCAAAAGAAACATTTCATCCTGCACCTGCACATAAGAATCAAGCCATACATATCGCCTTCATTCTGCCGCTCACAATGGTTTCATGTTATCACTCAATAACATATGGTAGTACATATGAGCACATTCTGGGATTGATAAAGAAGCTGATGACAATCATGCATATGTAAGATATAGCTCTATATGGCCCACTCAGTAAAGTCGTCAGACGCATCATCCTATGTGGTGTTTTGTGTGGCTTGATAGCAGAAGGTAACTAAAATTTTAATACGTGGTGGTATATACAAAATGAGTTTTTAAGTTATAATTGATGATGGGGAAAATGCAAAGCTATACCTACAACACAATGAGATTTTTTGGAAAAGGTAAAGGATATTCCCCTCAGAGTAGTTTTCTGTCGATATGAGGCGTAGTGAGGGGTTCTGATGTGTCAGCATTCAAATTTGAGAATGAAAAACTAATTTATCATCAACTTAAATCTCTTCAAGAAATATTCCTACTTTATTATTATAAGGAAGTAATATACGATAGTTCATTTGTTTTAGTTTTATTAGAAGTTATTGATCAAATAATAGTTTATATTATTTTGAAATCTGAGTAGAACAAAGTAGTATATGAAAGAAAACTAAAAAAAGATTTATAAAACTTTAATTATGTATAAGATTATAAATATTTCATTTCAAATCCAATATCGGTTTGTTTTCGTATATAATAATATATATGTATATTGAAAACAAACAAATATATCTATTAACATCGGTTTCTTATATCTGATAGCTATCGTATACATCAGAAGCAAACAAGAATATCTGTGAATGAAACTGTATAACATTGGACAAACGCAGCCAAAACAAAAATCGGAGGATGTGATAATACAAATATGAGTATTTGCAAACGACAAGAGATTTGCCATTGGTATAATGTGATTTATATTTTCTATGTAGTTAGCCGTGCTGATCTGTTTTATTTAGAGGTATGCAAGGCGGAAAGGGATGTCAAATTCCACGCTTTAGATAAAAGTAGGTGGTGCTTGACCATTTGGTGTGTTTCCCATATAAAAATCAAGCAAAATAAGAAACAATGAGATATCGATGTCCTTTCCCCTCATATATATGAAATTCCATAGATCTATACGTTTCGGTTCCACATCATATAGAGCGATCTTTCCCCAAGCAAGGCAAGATCAACGAGTTGAACGGGTAAAATCCCCATTATATGCACGCTCAAGCCATCTAACCCATGGAAAACAGGGCTGAAAACCCGTCGACCACATTCATTGACTATATGGGATATTGGGAATATCAGAGATGATGTCTTTTGGCAAATTTCGAAGGTCGGTGGTAGACACTTAATATTGATGAGGAAATATTTGGCCTTTGCAAAATCGGGCTAAATTTTGCTTTCTTGTTCTGTAAATATGATCTTACAATAATGCCTGCCACTAGCCAAAACGGATTTCCTGAACCATCTTCATCAGAAACAATCCTCGCCCTACTACCCCCTCCTTCACGGCCTCTGCATACCGTTATGCACATTTCCATAATTCTTGCTGCAAATTTACCTATCGGATCTAACCTATCAACTCATCGTAGGTTGGATTAGGTCGATTTTGGATACCCCTTAAGCGGCTTACTCAATAAATTAAAAAAACAAACACCATGGAGCCTTAGTGCGCAGACTACTTCGGGAAACTTTCATATTGTGATTCGCCGAATTGTACACTTCACGATTTCAGTTCACCTCATATAAAATACCCGCTGCTCCATATATCCAAATCCTTTCTGATGTTGAATATTCGCAATTATCGATTTCATTAACATGGAAGAAAATACAGGTTCTCTGTTCGCGTGCGCTAATTGGAATTCAGGAGGCACAGTTTGCAAATTCAAAGGCAAACTCGCCTGTGGCAATTGTCATTTAGTTGTGGTAAGACGACCTTTCATTCTTCATTCTTCATTCTTACCGATCTGCCATCAGGCCTGATAGAATGTAGTATTGTGGGAAAACCTGTCAAAAAACTCATTGGCCGGTGCATAAGGTGACTTGCAAATCCTCATTAAGTCAACGAAGCTGGCGTCCAGCTTGGGACCGCGAAGGTCGTGAACCAGCATGGGCTAGCACTAGCCAGAATTGGCACAATCCTTTCGGAGGTAATGAATATCTATGGGGAAATACTCCAGCAATGGATGTTCTGAAGTTAGAAGAAAACGAAGGAAACTCATATGAAGAAGATATTGCAATTCTATTTGCGGGTAGGCTTTGCACCCATCTGTATACATTAGTAACTGACGCGAAGCCAGCTTCCAATGACTTACGCCATGTAGTAAAAACTATTGCAAGCATTCCGAATACTTTAAAACAACGATTGGACATAACACTTAACGATCGAAACTTTAAAGTTGTTGCAAGAAACACTGTTCTATTACTTTTTATCCTCAATGCACCCGATATCACATCGCCAAAAGCGAACAATCTTCTGAGCGACACAGAATATCTAATACATCTTTGGTACTCGGCCTTTCTACCGGAATATATGCTGTCCCAATTGCATAACCAGGTTCAACCATTAATTTCGAACATTTGCAGCCAGATCATCACTAAATCAGCTAATGCTACAATAGGGAAAACTTGGCACTTTCGATCTGGAAGAACATTTCGTCTCGTCCTCAAGAAGGAGCAATGACTTAAACTGGAAAAAATATATGATTCGAAAAGAGTATTATCACAGAGGCAAGCTATAAATCTTCGTGCTGCTATAAATCTCACATCCGAAAGATCAGATTATCGGGAAAGGTAGTACTTTAAAGATATCACTCCCTCTATGCAGATATCTAAACAGAGATTCCGCGAAGATGGTCTGCTTCTACCTTTTGGGGACTCACACATTGGGTTTGATAATCCAAACCCGTAAGTTTTCTCAGCAAAGTAAGAAGAATATTAATAACACCCTTCAGAACCCTTTTCCAAGATGCAAAGGCCTGGCCCCTATATGACAAAGCTGATCCAATAGCTAGATAACCTATATAGAAAGTAAATTTTACTATAATCCCTGCTAAAAAGGATTTATATAGGAAGCTATTCGTCTATCTTTGTGATATATTCAACGATTTCCAGAATCGACTTGATACAATCAATATAAACTTTGAACTATACAGCCTTGATTTAAGGGAACTTTCAAAGTATCTTGAAGAAGACAAATATTCAAGAATTGAAGTATGTTTCTCACATTTCTAAACAGACTCGGAGACTTGTATTGACTCATATCTTAGATAGCGAACATATATAACGTTAGCTATATTGGGATAAATGAGACGCTAACGTTTACACGTCCCTTCCTTCAATCACCTCGAATCAATCTGTATACAACAATCATTACCACTTTTATTAACGCAATAATGGAAATGATCAACACAAGTAACAATAAGGGCGGCATATCTAATCTGAACCTCCTTCTGAAGTACTTACCACAATTTAGTCTGACCAATCTTTTATCTCCGAACAATGCGGATACGGTACGAATATAGGACGCTCGAACTATAGTACTCCCGGTAGGCGAATATTTTGAGAGGTATACGATCTATTACATCCAAATATGCTCTTTTTTTATCTAAACTCAAGTTTTCAAAAATATATGAAACTTCACCAATTCAGCCAAATCTCGACCAATCTGCATCTTCAGCAAAAAGAAATCAACACAATCGTAGATCAATGGCCGACAAAATTGAAAATTCCGGAAGGAGAAAAAGGGGCGCAAGAAGAGTTTAACATCTTGCTGAGTTCAAATTGTAGTGATGTTGAGCATTGTATTGAATGGAAGAGAGATGAATAATTATTCTTTGAAGAAAAGCGAAACTGTGTATATGCTACTTAATTCAGCATTACTTCTCAAAATAAAGCTTTTCAATTCTAGCCTTGGAGTCTGAAATATATTGAACTTTTTTAGGTTGCATTTGATCCCTCTATTCTTGCCGAGGGGCAATTATTGGGATAATTGTTAAGGACTTAGACTACGGCGAATAAGATTTTTTTTAGAACACCTATATATAACCTCTAGAACCTCCTCTGTATTTGATTATCAATTCAAGAGATTTTACCCTACGATACCACTAGGATCTATAGCGGCTATATAACTATCTACTCATTGAACATCATTCATTCTCTATAATAATCGAAATGAACAACATTCAAATAACCCCACCTCCTATCTATCAACGTCCCCCCTATCCTCTTCCGTGTCGAACACTCCGGTAATTCATCTTACCACGATGGCAACATGCTAAGCCGAAGTTTTCGGGATTCGCAGGATCCTTTGGTTCTGCAGAATCCGATCGAAAGAGAGTACAAATGCAGTTCCCGCAAAAACTTCCGCATCCATCTAAAATGGATTCAAAACAGTACCCCTTTTCTCTCCTTCGCCAACAGCTGGTCTCGAGCTCTCGACATCCGCAAGAAGCGACTGTCTGTAGGATGTGAGGACGTAATAATCATCACCATTCGTATGACACCGCAATAGCACTTGGCTTTCCCAAAACTTACCTATATCGATCCGAACTTCTCGTCTGGGGTAAGTATTCCTGTGGATGAGGATAAAATTATAGCAATTTTTCATGGAGAGGGACCCGAGAGGAATTTTCCGCTTTATGGAGGAATGGAGTTGCCAAGGATAGTTTTACCAGGGGACTGGGCGAACGATATGATGGGGAAGGATGTGAGGAAGGAGTTACTTAATGAGATTTTGTTGGTATCACTTTGGTGATACTATTCGCATAGTATTAGATCGGGCTGTAAGTATTATTCATTGTCTGATTGCTACACTATAGAAAGAAGGGACTATTTATAATAAAGGCTCTTTATATGGTATTGTATATATATGAGGCTATTCACATCATGTTCGTTTCGTACGGTAGTCATGTATCGTACCGACAGATTTATAGCCTAAAGGGGATTTGGAACATGCCATTCAGTATGGCTCAAAGACGCAGATAATATCATCGGAGATTTATGCAATGGAGGGCTGTTTTTAATTTGTTGATTGTATTAATAGTGTTAAAGATATATTATTAATATTCAGGATATATTTGAAATCAAACTATCAAAAGTCTGAAAGCTATTTTTAGATATATAAGACTATTCAGGATTATTCAGGATTATTTAAAAAAGAACAGGAAAAAGAAGACATTGAAATAATACATAACAGGATTCAGTTGTGCTTCGCTATCCTAAACGCCCCGACGGTTTCCTCGGTTCCGAAACTAGTCTCCAACTGCTCTTTCAAATCTGAACGTCCATATACATTGGCGCATTAGTTCGGTAATTGGACAAGGGTGGAACTGAGATAACATATCGATATCACTGAAATCAGCCGTGTTCACGGCGGCAACTTTGTTTTTTTTAATATCCTGCAATTTCCAGATGTTGACGTTGTTGGGAGAAAGCAGAAAGCAGAGATTACTATCTACCTTCTCTGTCATCTGTGGAGTCAAAATACGCTCGATTCGTCTGTCTGCGATTTCCCAGGCAGATTGGTTGGATACCCGTGAATAATTCGCGTTGCTCTTGGGCTCAATTGTGGCCTCTTTCAATGTGTAATCTTGATCGTCCAGGGAGGATTTGATGACATTAAACATGCCCGAGAATGTCTCTTTGAAAATCGGTAGAAAAGTCTTGAACTCCAGTTGAACTGAGCGGACATCAGGTAGATCGTTCAAGGACGTTTTCAAGACCTCTGAAAATGGCATCACGTCGTAAAATTGTCTGGTTCCCATCGTGTTTGGTTTCCTTGCCCATTGCTCATACCTGGGATCAACCAGTTGATCAATGAACACTTTTCCGGGTAAGTGTTTGACGACAACATTTCGAACGCTTCGAATTTCTTCGCTGTTCATTGCCAACCTCCAATTATTGCCAAAATGGAGCGAATACACGAAGTATCTGTTACAAATATCCAGAGCAAAGAGAAATTGGCCATACCACCGTTGGCCGGTATCGCATTTCAAGCTGATGATGAAGGCTGGAAGGCCACGCGTTTGATTGCGAGTTTTTGTATCCCTCTCTTCATTCTCCATAACCTCTTGAACAATCTGCTCCAAAATCTCCAAGGGCAGGGATCGTATGCCTGTGGGGGTTCGACGACCAACCTGCGAGCTCGGAAGTGGAACGGAGGCGTTTTCAGATTGCCCATTGAGGGGTTGTTGGGAAGCCATCTCTTCTTGCTTCTCCTACTGGCTGATAAGTTTGTGCAAAGTTAAAGCTGGTAGATGTAGAAATTCTTCGGTGAGGGTAGAATATTGGAGATGATTATGGATATGGAAAATATGGTAAGTTCAGGTCTTAGTGTAAGTGACGACTTGCTGTTCAGGCTCTGGTGTGAATTTGTATCAAGAAAGAACCGGCAGAACAGACGAAGTACTTATAACATTGTAGATTCATACGGCTAGCTCACATATCCTACTAGTAAGTTTGCCGTATACCAACGGAACCGTCGCAGAGATGGCGTATTACATAGACATCATTACGGTTAAATTTGGTGGTAAAAGGTGTTGACGGTTGAGCTCTGCCATGTACGGCTCCATCCAAGTCACTCGTCTTCGCTATCGTATAAATCTCCTTTCTTGACTGGACTTGTGCGTGAACACCCCTCAGTACGGCTGCAATGATATTTTGGTGTTACTTGTAGCTAGTAGTCAGAGGCCGGGCTGAGTGACGTATATAATGGGTGTTTGAACCGTACTAGGTATGTAATTACAGATGAACCTGGTTATACAGGACCGAAAAATTCGATCAATTAAATCCTGTATAAAGAGGAATCTGTTGGTATCACCCAAAGTGATACTATTCGCATAGTACTAGTTCTGGTTGTATGTATTTATTCATTCTTGATTGCTACATTATGAAAAGAGGGGCTATTTATATTAAAGGTAGATACAGATTTCATTTAATGATACAATCTATATAGGAGGTTATTCATATGATAAGGTAGTCATATAACGTACTGACAGAATCTTATATATCCAAATTGAGCTATAATATTTCAATCTTTATTCAGTTTCTGTTCAACCTCTATTCATCCCAATTTTTTTATATCAATATCATTCGATTTAACTTTAATTATTAAATCAATTTATTAATATTCTGATAAAGTAATCCTATATATTTCAATAATATAAAGAAAAACTTAAATATTTGTCACGAAAAACCACGTGTACTCACGTGACCACTAGTTCATTCCGAAATAAAGCTCATTCCGGAATCAATGTAGTTGATTTCGCAATGTCAATGTTGCGCAATGGCCCGGAACATATATATCCTCTAAAGCATGAGATACCATTCCCATGGTCAAGGTTGAATTACTTGAACCCCATACACTAGTCTCCTCCTAGAGGTACCGGAGTATAGATAAATGTTAAAACTTCCAGGGGGGTAGAAAATAATGAAAGGGAATTTTCGGTTAAGAGAAATTTCGAGGAAAGCGTAATATTTATAAGGAGGAGGAAATCGATGGGAAATTGAAAGGGTTAGGACAAAATTGATAATGGTGAATTGTTGGGGATATTAGTTAGTTATGAGGAGAGGTAAATAGAAAGGAAATAAGTTTGATGAAATTGACAAGGGGCCAAAAAAATACTGAAAAGAGAGAAATGAAATGTATTGGCTACTCTAAAAGAAGAAGAAGAAGAAGGACCAAAAGACGGGTTCAAAGTCGAT
>NGKH01000015.1:632707-646594 GCA_002162575.1 Sclerotinia glacialis | reverse complement strand
GGGGGGGGGGTTTATTTGTGGCTGTAGTAGAACTTGTGGTCTTTGGATTGTGCACGTCCTCACGTTGAAGAATTGGTATATGTTTGTACTTGGGGAGCCAATGACACCAAGACTTTTGATGGAATTGAAAACTGGGGATTATTTATACGCAGTGCAATGTTCCGTCAGCATGTGTATGGCACTCGGTTCCAGCAGGACTAGCCGCAGGACTAGCCGCAGAGGGGGCACTCTCAGCTGGGATGATTCTTGTCGGGTTCACAGCCGGCACATTCGCTGCAGGAGTACCATGTGAATCCTCCTCCTCAACAACGGCCTTGCCTACACATCCCTCACCAGGAACAGCAATATCATACGCATACGCCTCGGTTGCAAAATACGTCAAGGTAGCACTATTGTGTCCTGCCAAGGTATAGTTGGTACCAGCAGCGAGCTCTTGAACGCCATGGTACCCATCGGCATGGTGGTCGACGATTTCCTCGCCAATGAGCGGGACGTGATAGAGTCTGTGCATGAGATCTGGAGCCCAGAAGTTTGCTGGTCGGCCGGTGGCCACGTTGAATCCTCGCGCGCATAATGCGGTGATTGGGAGGCGGGTTTGGTAGGAGAGCGGACATATGACGGTTTCGGCCGTTGCATTTTCACCGCGCCAGTGACCTGCCCATGCTATGAAATGTTAGACGATGATGGATAGTAAGGATTTCTTGCTGTAAAGAGGTGTACATACCATCTTGGGTCTCGCAGTTCTGGTCAGGGTCATCGCAGCGGAAAACGACGCCAGCGCGATTACCAGAGGCGATTTTGTCAAACCATCCCATTGGCGTAGCAGTAGGGCCTTTGCCGAAGTACTTTTGAAAAATCTCGGACTTGTTGCCATGGATAAGAACTAAAGAGCTGGTTAGCGTCGGTTTCTATTTGGTCATCTCGGGTGGTACTGACTGTGGTTCTTAGCATGCTCAGCCATCTCAACCGCTTGTCTCAACCCTTCGCTAAGCTCATGACGCTCGGTTGCATTGCAGGATGGGTGGATTGTGAAGTGAGAGACATAACCGCTCTGCCAGTTATAGACCGATGCGTCAGCTGAAGAGACAACGAGCTCAGAGACCGGGGCAGGAGAAACTGCGGCGTTTGTGGTGGTAAGAGGGTATGCCAATGCACCAAAAGCATTGATGGAGACAATGAGGAAACTTGAGACGTGCATCTTAAAGTCTGTCTTGACGATGGAGATATCCAGAAAGAAAAGAAGGAAGAGTAAGAAGATGTTGCATGAGATGTTTCCTCAAAGTGAGATTCATATCGTCTCTTAAAGTATTTAGCTGTCCGGGTTCTCACTCATGCTTCAGTCTTGGAAAGCCAATATTTTAATCGAAGCTCTAACTAAGCTCATCGACGCCAAGGGGTTTGATATGACTCCTTTGAAAAGGAAGAGAGTTCAAGCCCAACAGAAAGAAGTACAGCAAGAATCAAGACAGCGGAAGGTCAATATGCAAACGACACCTTGACGTCTGTTAAGCCAAGGTGAAGAACCTTTCAGAGTGCAGAAAGCCTAGTTCGTGATTCAGCCTTGGACACTTTATAAAAAAGAGTTAGAATCCACATTACGATAAAGTATAATAATAGCATGATTGTTTTATTATCAGGTTTTATTTTCTTAGTCATCAAAGTCGACCAATCAAATTCATTACATGAGGCAGTTGAGGTCATTGATGATTATGTAATCTATAGAAATTTTACTCCCTTCCTCATTCGACCCATCAAGGTTCTCATGCCCAGGTATGCCAAGCTCCATTTGCCAAGCTTCATCTGCCATCTAAGCTCATCTTGTCGACACCATTCGAATTTGGTACTGGTGCTAGGCTATGAGCCAAGTCGGTCTTTCTTCCCATTTGCTCTATTAATTGTGATAATGATGCTGGTCGGATTTGCTTGCCTTCACTCCCAATATCAATCAATGAATAGCACGTGTTGAATCCGTTTTTACTTAGCCCCGATAACACATCTTCTAAGTTTCCGGCTTCCAACTTCCATTGTATGAACCAGAGCCTTTGATTTGTGAGATAAATAGCAGACGTCGGTCGCATGTTGATCTCACGCTTGGTTCGCTTGGTTTGGTTTGCCGTCTTTACCCCATCATTTCCTCAGAGTCCTCTCTTTGAAAGCCTTTTCTCTCCCCCTTAAACCTCTTCTTACCTTTGCACTCCTTTTGTGTGGTGCCGTTGACGAGATGTTCGGTTCTCAAACTTATATCATCCTTAGAAGCGTGTTGCTGTTTTCATTGCTCGGTGCCATCGCAAGTGCTCAGATCACGCTCACGGGCTGCCACATCAAGGAGGGACAAGAGTGAGTCTTTCATGTTACCAGTGATAGTGAACACTGGATCTTAATCGCATTTAGAGTATGTTTCTTTCCGGGTGGGGCGGAAACCACAATTAGCAACAGCACTGTTACTCCAGCTCCGATTCCAACTCTCACTCCCAGTCCAACTTCTCCAGCTTCAGTGACTGCAGAGACGACTGGAAGTGCCCAGACCACTGCCATTGCTGAATGCCACCAACATGATACTACTCAGTATGTGTACATCCTGGGTTCTAAAATGAGAGAGCTAATCAACTTCTAGGTATTGTGTCAAAGGCAATGGGGAAGAGGTTCAGGTATTAGCGACTGCTACTGGTAACGAAGCTCTGCCTACCGCTTACAATGGCTGCCACTCTCACGGCTCTACCATGTTCTGCTTGAGACCTGATGGTTCTGAAGTTGAGGTCTTGGGCGCTGTTGAGCAGGAGAGTACTGCGGGTTCGGAGGGTGGAGAGAACTGCCACTTCCACGCTGGTGTCGAGTAAGTTACCCAACCGTGTTGATCACGTTGCTCAAGTGCTGATCTATGGGTAGACACTGCGTTGGTGGCTCGGCTACGGCGACCTGCGAGCGAAAAGATCGTGATTACAACGTCAAACTCCGCATAGGGTTGTTGTTTGTCATCCTCTTTACAAGCGCCATTGGTAAGCCCTTTAACCAGGAAAAGTAGTTTCATCTAACAGAGATCAGGGGTCTATTCTCCAATTGTGATGGCACGAGTTCTGAAAGCCAATGGGACTGGAATCGTTTTCACCGTTGTTAAGCAGTTTGGTACTGGTGTAATCATTGCCACTGCCTTGGTCCATGTTCGTCTTGCAATCTTCGCCCCAAGATAAGCAAGTTGCTGACAGAATCTAGCTTGCGACCCATGCTGCATTGATGTTTGGCAATAGGTGAGCAGCCACTACTTCTAGTTGAACCATGCCCGCACTGATTTTCGCATAGTTGTCTGGGTGAATTGAAATATGAAGCAACCACGACCGCGATCATGATGGCAGGTGCATTCATCGCTTTCTTGGTCGACTTCACCGGCCATCGACTTGCACAGTGGCGCCGACAATCCACCATGGAAAGGCAAGCTGCCAGCATCAGCTCCCAGGACAGCCCGCATGAAGAAGCAGCAGTAAAATGCCAGCCTGCACCTACGCTCGCGCACCTAAGCCACCACCACGGCAATGACAGCCATGCAACCACACACGCAAATGATGGTCTCAGTATCTTCATCCTTGAGGCCGGTATCATCTTCCACTCCCTTCTTATTGGTATTACATTGGTGGTCGCAGGTGACTCAGTCTTCATCACCCTCTTTATCGTCATCGTCTTCCACCAGATGTTCGAAGGTCTGGCCCTCGGCGCCCGAATCGCAGTAACTGATGGTCTCCACACCATCAAGTACATCATTCTCCCAATGGCCTTTACGCTCGTTACTCCAACTGGAATGGCTATCGGGATCGGTGTCCTCAACCAGTTCAACGGTAATGATCCATCTACCATCGTTGCTCTTGGAACCTTGGATGCTCTTTCCGCTGGTATTCTCACCTGGATCGGCTTCGTCAACATGTGGGCTCATGACTGGATGTATGGCGAGTTGAGGGATGCTGGGTTGATCAAGATTTTAATCGCTTTGATTAGTCTAATGGCTGGTATGGCGTTGATGGGCTTCCTTGGAAAATGGGCATGAAAACCGGTGCTTTAATGAACTATCTGAAATTGTATTCAATAATCTGTGAAGAGGATTTTTGTGATTTATTCAAAGACTTTGCTTTGATCTTGTAGGTTACTTTGAGGAGTATGTTAGGATTAGATTGGAAGAGGACATGGGCAGGCATCCATTCTTACTATCACTTTTATGTCTCTAAAATTCACTGGATGAGTGCTAACAGAAGTAATATGTTAGTATTGGTAGGAAATTCCTAGATGGACATGCGAATAGGATCAGTACCCACAAAGTCTCACAAATCAATCCAAGCACAAAACCCAACAAAGTCATCCTTCATGCCATCAACTCCCCTTCTCCCCACTCCCCTTTCCCTCACCGGGCCTCAACCTCCCCCACCCCCTCTGCATCCCCCACGTCACCCCAAAAACCAACACCATCAACGGCAGCGCCGTAACCCAAAAGACCCAAAACCCCCTCCCACCCGGTCCATACTGATCACTCATACTAAAAAGCGCACACGTATAAGCCAGCGGAATAAAAACCAGCCCCACAAACGTGAGGGTTTTGGAATTCTTCGCTTCGCGCACGGAAAGGCGCGCTTCGTGGAGCGCGTCGCGGTCGGCGACTATGGAGGAGAGTCCTTGGGTTGAGGTGATGATTGTGGAGACGCCTGTGTAGAGGTTTGAGAGGGAGAAGTAGAGGGCGGGGAAATCGAGGGTGGAGGAGAGGTGCTGCGTAGGCTGACATGGGGATGGGGATGGGGGGTTGGGAATGCGCAGGGTTTGGATGATGGATTGCATGTCGGAACAGTATTCGGAGAGGCGACGATGCGTGTATTGGAGACTGGACCATTGTTCGCGTTTTTCGGGCCAGGATTTGTAGTCTTGCCAGTCGGTTTGTCGCGAGAGTCGCCATTCGGCCTAGTGGTTCGGCGGTGTTAGTGTAACGGGGTCAGTATACCAAATATGCGTGACGAAGAAGTAAACTTACTCTCCTTAGTCTCTGGACGTTGATCTCGAAATAATCTATCAATTTCATGTAGTGAGAAGCTACTACTTTCTTGAGAAAAGCCGACGCAATGAGTGGTGGTGTCGCCCCTGCCATTTCGAACAGAAGTGGACTATGACGCTCAAAGTAGAAGCAAAGATCGTCGAACATGCAGGTTCTTGGAGGGCCATCCAATGCCCCATTCAACCCGTCCCTGGTCAAGACGTCAAAATCGATAAAATCCATGTAGCCACCTTGAAATATCTCGCTCTTCATCTCTTGCGGGAAAAGGCTATGTCCACGATATACTTTATGGACCGGTGGTTCGCAAAGAATAACCGCTGCAGCTTTGATGTCAGCAATTGAAAGGTATTAGTTCGGAAAGCTTTACATGATAGACTCAGTACGTACCATCCCATCCTCCTTGATTATTAGCAGCCTGTCTAAACCAAAAGGAACATTTTCTCTCTACCGCAGCTAAACTATCCAAATTTCCCATAAAGCCAATTCCTGCAATATGCGAACCACTCACCGCGCAAACCGTGCGCCAATGATCAAAATCCGAGCCAAATTTTCTCATTTCACGATACTTGAGACGAAAATATTTCTCAGGATCCTCCAGCGAAGGTAATGGCGGGGTATCACTAAATTCTTCCTGTACATCACCCATATCCCATACAGTATTCCTTTCTTGCCTGATGAAAAATATCGGATCCATGAAGAAGTATGATCCATATGCCTCTACAAATCGCGGATCCAATCCTTCCAGAACGTATACTCTCCGACTTGTATTTGATTTTCCTTCCCCGTCATCTTTAGCTCGTTGTGCAAAATGGGCTTTGAGCTCGGAAACATTGCTAAAATGACGAGACTCTCCTGTGTCATCAGGGCGAATGTTCAGGAGGACCGATCTTGATGTTCCAACTCGGGAACCAATCCTACGGTTTTTGGGGTCAGGTTTACAGATGGAGGGATTTCGTGATTTTAATTTCTTGATAAATTCTAGATATGGTCCCTCTGAACATAACCACGATACATCACTAGATTGTGCGTCTGGCTGATACTTGGAGGTCATTTTATGACATGAACTTCCAGCTTCTTTCGTTCAAATATTGGTATAAAAATGTTTGAGAAATTTTGGGGGATTTCAAACGTCGAAGGCGAAGGCAATCATATAGTGGGGGCTGGGGTCCTGCAAGAAGTTATGAGAGTTGATTTTGAACTGATCCTGATTGGCCTAGAATCTGAGATGCATACATTGTGGCGTTGTTTTTCCAGCCCGATTGACAAGCTTTCAGGCTTTCATTGCCGCAGCAGTTTGATGCCATGTGAGGACCAAGAAGGAGCAAAATCAGGCAGGGAGAAAGAACGATTTATGGTAATCATTCGTTCCAATCCTACCTTGTGTTACGCTTACTCACAATCTCTGCCGTGACATTGCCATCGCTAATGATGTACGATATTTTGACACGGTGCAGGAGTGAACTGAAAAGATATCATCACTACCCTATACTCTTTTGGGTAATGTAAAAGTCTAATCGCAAGAATAATGAAGGCGCTCAAATGTCCACACCATCCAATCCAATTCACGCTTACATCGGTCTATCTGTCCTTGAAGCGATATCATCGATGTTTGGGGCAAGAAATCGGGGTAAACCCGAGGCAGAATTGAGTACGAAAATCACAACGCCAACAACTAGCACAAGGCAAGCAGAAGCTATCTCATGTAAAGCCAGAGGATTGGGCACTTATAGAAATAGTACAAGTTGCACAACGCTCAGACACTTCCAAGTTACTCAAGTTTGTAATTTTGAAGTAATAAGGACTTACTTCATTGTAACATAACCAAAGATCAGGCGAATGAGAACCAACCATTACAGATAATAAAGGCATCATGAGAGAACACAAGTACTTGTAATTAATTGGACGGTACGACTGGCCATTTGCTGATGAGAAGTGGCGAATGAATAAGAAACACAACTAAGTTCTATTCATTTTGATGAGAGAGAGGGAAGAATAAGGAACCGATGACTCGGTGATTCAGCGATTCAGACTCAAACTCAGACTCAAACTCAGCGACTCAGCGACTCAATAACTCAGTGACTCAGTAGTACAGTAGGTGTCATCTACCAAGGTACAGAATGATAGTTTGGGTGATGTGGACCGAGAAACAAAATTGGGGCCAATTGCATCCCTCATTAGCCAGGTAGGTAGGTAGTAGGTATTGGTATATTTGGGATTGATTATAATGAGGATATATAATATATAAATTATATATGAATATGTTGAGTAAATCAAGTATATAAGCTATTCGTAGTAAAGTATTGGGAGATGGTTCGTTTGTACCAAATGGTTTGTAGATGATATAGCTAAATAAATAAGACTCGCGTTATCATTCGTGGATTTTGTCCTCCGTAGAAGGTTTTTGCTGGGTTCTTATCGATTATTAAATGGCTAAGATTACTAGATTTAGCCCTGATAACCCTCTTAACCCTGATGATAGCTAGCTTAATTGTCCTTCGTAGCTTTGGTGGCTTTGGCAATTCTTCAATTCTTCAATCAAACTTCCGTAGATTATTGAGCTAGTCTACATTAGTAAGGCGGTAGAGCCCGTCATAGCTCGGAAATAGTTAAGACATTATTATTTGCCGTAGACCCTAAGCCTCTTATAGTATAGTCAGATCATCACAATAGCTTATCCTTGCCAAGTGGTTGATTTTTATTTTCCTATTATAAGAACGCGACAAGAAGCAGAATATTTATTCCCACACATCTCTTCGTACGATAACAACAACTTACAATTCACAACATCCACAACTTTCACAACATCCACATCAATTTCAATTCAATTCATTCAATTACTTCAATTACTATTCGACTTGAATTGTATTACCTTTCTCTTGCTTCAAACTTTTCAAATCTTCTTATTGCTCGAAGATTCATCTCGATAAACACACAAAGTCGCGTCTTTCGTCATAATTGAAGCTCGATAACATAACTTCAAACAACAAGATGCCTCCCAAGAAAATCCCATCCCCTCCCACTCGAGTTTCAACTCGCAAACCCTCTTCCCCAAAGAATTCTCAGGTCGAGGCAAATACTTCTAAAGTCATGAAGAAAGCTCTCGCACCTAAAAAGGCCGGTGTCGCGAAAAATGCTGCGACTCAAAAGAAAGTCTCTCCTTCTGTCGCAAAGAAGACAGCCAAAGCACAATCAGATGTAGCCAAGAAGACTACCACTGCCACTAAATCTATCACCGTTAAGAAGACGACTACCACCAAAGCTGCCATAGCAAAAAAGGTTGCTGCAGCCAAAGCCGCTCCAGCCAAGCCTGCTGCCCCAAAATCTAACAAGCGCAAATCCACCGAAGATGTCGATGAACCTGCTGCCAAACCTTCGAAGAAGGCCAAAGTTACCAAACCTATTGTAGCTAAAAAGCCTGCTGCCAAAGCAGCTGCCAAACCTCCTCCTGCAGCTAAAAAGCCAAAGGCCTCTCCAAAGCCCAAGGTTCCAAAGGTCGTCAAACCAAAAATTGTCAAACCAAAGGTTGAAAAGTCAAAGACCACCATCAACGTCGCTCCTACTCAACTCTTGGACATATATGTTTTCGGTTGCAATGAAGCTGGTGAACTTGGCCTTGGTCTTCAAACCAAAAAGGATACCATTAATCGTCCAGTTAAGAACCCTGCCCTCACTGCTCTTGGTGTTGTCCAAATGGTTGCTGGAGGTATGCACGGAGCTGCTCTTACCAAGGATAACAAAATCCTGACATGGGGTGTAAGTGATGGACTAGCATTGGGCAGAAAAACCGATGACTGGGTTGCGCCAGAGAAGGATGCCGATGCAGATTCGGATGATGAATCAGACGCTGCCGATGCTCGAAACCCATTGGAATCCACCCCGGGCGAAGTTGATATGACCGATGTACCACAAGGTACCGTCTTCACTCAAATCACAGCAGGCGATAATGCGACATATGCTCTCACCAATGATGGATTGGTCTATGGTTGGGGATCTATTAGAGTAAGTTCAATTACCATGACGCTTTTGAAATAGTACTAATGATCCGCAGGGTGCTGATGGTCCAATGGGCTTTACCAAGGATGTCAAAGAGACCTTGGTTCCAATGCTCATTCCTGGCTTGAACAACATTGTCAAACTCGCCGCTGGCAATAACCATTACCTCGCTCTTAACAAGAAGGGCTCTGTTTTTGCATGGGGTGCGGGTGAGCATAACCAACTTGGTCGAAGAATTGTTGAACGTTCAAGGTTGAATGCTCTTGTTCCTCGCGAATTTGGTTTACCAAAGGCCATGGTTGATATTTTCTGTGGATCGGAACATAGTTTCGCTATTCATAAGAACGGCACTGTTTACTCTTGGGGAGCAAACAACATGGGTCAATGTGGCCAATTCAACAAAGATGGTACTTTGGCTGGAGAAATTACTTCAACCGCCACCAAAGTCGATATTCTCAAAGGCAAAAATATCAAGATGATGGCTGCAGGGAATGCATCCAGCTTGGCGCTCACCCACGAAGGTGAAGTTATGTATTTCGGCAAAGCCTTGGATGGTCTCTCTGGTCATGACGTCGCGGCACTTCCAGAGGATATCATCATCAGGAACGAGCGTGATCAAAGATCCATCATCAACACACCACTCTCCTTCCCATTCAAGGGATCATTCATTGCTATGGGCAGTGATCATAGCATCGTCCTTGGTCTAGAGGGCAAAAGTCCCCATCATTCTTGGGGATTCAATACATACAGACAGACTGGTTTGGAAAACGATCAAGATGTTTACATTGCGGAAGAGCTTAACAACAAGAATATCGAAGGAAAGAAGCTTGTCTGGGCAGCTGGCGGTGGTCAGTTCACCTTCTTGGCCGGCATTCCCGAGAATTAAATTTTGAATATTCGCATGTCTTTTCTGTTCAATTGTAGATAGAACCTCGCAGTCCGGATCGTTTCATACCACAACCAACTCAGCTCGAACTCGGCCTTGCAGCACTTATCCAATAAAGCAAATTCACCTGTTTTGACTTTGAGGGACTGACCTTGATGGATCTCTGGTTTTTACCTAGGACTTTGATCCGGACCATCAAGGCATGCTCCCTCTTAATCATTGCAGATGGGATTCCAATATTGGATATTTGCAGGAAGGGCGAAAATAGGGGGAATTGGGCGTGGTGTGAAGGGTGATGGGTGCATTTATGACCTGGCGTTGACGGAATTGTATGGATATCAAAATGGGTTGGATGCATGCATAGCATTATTGAGTTTCATGAAATAGAACATGGAATATCGGGATGGACGATTGGCGTTGATGGGAGCGTTCGAAGGGGTCTTTTTTTTTTTGAGGTTAATTTTTGGTCTGGATGGACCTAATTTTCAGAATTGTTGGACTTGTCTCTTGTTGTTTGTGCAAGTCATTGCGTTTGTTAGAGAGATAACTTTTCTTTTCTTGAATTGAAAACTTTATAAATGAATACAAGGTCTCCATGTAATTGTGATGTACTCTTCTGAATGAAAAGTTTGCTGATGCTGTATAATGAATGAATGTGCTTGATTCTATAATACTATCTTGTTAGAAAGTCTGTAGTATCTACTGCCATTATTCATTTAACCCAATCCAACTCTACATATGTATGTATATCTATATAAGTAAGTAAGTAATATACCGTTTTTTGCGATATCTTTACGGTGCGGGAGGGAAAACGGGATCCAGCCATGGAAAAGAAACTGTATAGATAAGGGATTGGGGAAGTCGCTGGATTGGATTGGATGTAGAAGGGTGGACGAAATGTGTTGGCAATGGAGGACGTCATCGCAATAGTTCGGGACGTTGATGAATAGGAGACCCTCCTAGCGATTAACATCGTCATGGCCAGTAATACGACGAGGAGCACATAAAATTTCGAGTGCTTCATTCATGATTCACAATCCATTCACAGATCCGAAATATATATCTGTTAATCATCGATTCATTCATTCATTCATCCTAATCCCCTTTGAAACCAAAAAAACCACGTCATCCACCCGAATCCATCTAGACTCTCTATATCATCCATGTGTATAACATCCGCTTCAATAACTCAATAACAATCACCTGGCCACAAGCCCTAAAAATCAAGCTTAGGCCTCCTCAACTCCCTCTAGCGCCTTTTGAATAGCCTGTTCCAAGGCAACAGGGTTAGCACCAACAAGCTCTGCGAACTTCTCCTGTCCCTTGAAGATCACAAAGGTAGGCATGGCTCTAATACCAAGCTCCTGTGCTACATCTGGGACCTCATCGACGTCGATTTTGACGAAATGGGCAGCGGGGTAAACTTCTGAGAAACTGTGGGTGGAGGGAGTTGTTAGTATTTCTTATTTTTGATGATGAGTAGAACATCGAGGAAGATGGAGTGGTGGAAGAAGAGGCTTGAGTAAGGAGAGGGTAACATACTGAGCTACTCTGGGAGCGATGGCCTTGCAAGGACCGCACCATGTTGCGAAAGCATCGAGAACGACGACTTTGTTATCGGAGAGAGCAGACTTGAATTCAGTCGCGCTGTTATTCCTTTGTTAGCATTTACTTCATCTCTTGCGTTTCTACCACGGAACTCTCTCAAAAAGGTCTTCAAGCCCCCCCACATCCTACCCACATCACCGAGAACCAAGTATTCTGGCTCGATCGTGTAGACATTGTTGATGCGATATCGATATCCCCCACGGGAATCCCCAAGCCCTCCAAGCAAAAGAAACTAGCAGTTGAGAAGGGGTCGAGAAACTCACTTTGCAAGATTGTGAACACCCATATTTGCGACGGATTGATGAAAAGATCTTTTATGGAGGGAATGAAGAATAAGATTCTTTGTAGTGGGAACGTTGGAAACTTTGGGGAATGAATGAAGAGATCGGATGAAGAATGACATATGAGATCTCTTCCGAGATATCTGATGAAGTATTTGTAGTGTGTTTTGGGAGGGGTTGGGTGGTGTGGTTGAGATGATGTGATCTGATGTGAGGCTGTAAAAGAGGCGTTGTCGGGTGCTTGCTCAGGCAGGATTGATTGATTGATTTGATTTCTAAGAGGGGTAAAATCGGTTCGGTGGGAAGAAAATCCCTTATATTCCAGGCAGGAATGGAAAACTATGGAAGAATTAGATATGACGAAATTGAAAATGTGATGTGTAAGCAAGATTGGGCTAGAATTCTTTGCGGAGTAGTATCCTTCCTTGTTTCTAGAAGGCTTATGGAGTACGGTAGTAGTTTGATAATGAAGGGATTATTATCAAGATTTAGGATTTATTATTTGTATTTACTGATTGTATTTATATTTGTATTTGTATTTGTATTTGTATTTGTATTTGTAATTATATTTGTATATGTATATGTATATATATGTATTCGGATTTATAATTATATTTTATATTTGTATTTATACAAGTACTCGGTATGTGAGTTCTTTTCTTTTCGATATCACCAACACAACCAACTACTCCATATTATTCAGCTTTCCTTTCCTTTCCTTTCCTTTCTTCTTCTTTTCACTCCCAAGCCATTTCTACTCCCAAGCCCAGAAATACGGGATGGAGAACGATCCCGAAAGCTCCAAATGAAACTTCCATTCTTCCGATTCCGTTCTTCCGATTCCGTTCTTCCGATTCCGTTCTTCCGATTCCCTCTTCCTCTCTCACAATCATTCATCATTCATCATGAACCAACCACTCCACCCCCACCATAAATCGCAACGGCTTATTAGCTAATAATCATACACATCCACAACCATCCAACAACCAACCACACAACTCCTTTTCTCCTTTCTCCTCTCTCCTTCAAGCCACAAGAAATACAACCCTACCTATCTACCTACCCACGGAGTACAGGAACACACATCTACTCCCACACACCAAAAGATCCCATGCACTCCTGGAAAATTCATGTTGATCAGCGACCGATGTGATCAACGATATGATCAAAGAGTAGGTACAGAGTAAGCAGCCCTCTATACAGCCCTCTATGCATGTAATTCCACATCCCATCCCATCCCATCAAAAACAGTCAATGATTGGCATACACATACACACACGCATATACATATCCCTCAAAACATCAGCTGTCTGTACAAGGTATCCATATCCATATCCATATCCATATCCACATTCACATTCACATTCATAATCCAAGCTCTAGATTATTCACAGAGTATGGAGTAAGAGGCAAGAAGTATGAAAACGAGTACGGACGTAAATAAGGTAATACGATTACCATACATGCAACTCAATCAATCAAATCTCAAATCTCAAATCTCAAATCTCAAATCTCAAATCTCAAATCTCAAATCTCATTCTCTATCTATCTATCTATCTACCTACCTAGGTAAACCAAGATAAATATAATCACAATCCCATCTTCCCTTTTTTCCCCCTTTCATCTCCACACATCTAGACACATCTAGACACATCTAATCTGAGGGTCTCTCTCACACACTCTCTCAATTCTCACTCACTCATCTCATCTCATCTCATCTAATGGATGCACCTCATCTTTCGCCACAGAAATTCCAGAAAGAAGAAGAGGAAGACAAAAACGAAGAAGCTAAATAGCTCGCTATTACTAAATACTATATTTTGATTCCATTGTCCCCAAAAGAGTGCTACACTCTCTCTTTCCCATCCTTTCCATCCCACCTTCGCGCTAAGTAACATTACATATTTTCCTCCCATTCCCTTCCATCTCACCCAAATCCCTTCCCCAAGATCCTGTAAAAAAAAGGAGTAACGCCATCATAATTTTTATCAAGATCCGATCCATTTCACTCCCCAACAATACCCCCATTTCTTTTTTTCAGACCCTATTTCAGATACATGATGGGGAATCGATTCGAAAATATCAAAAAAGCAAAA
>NGKH01000015.1:536387-629402 GCA_002162575.1 Sclerotinia glacialis | reverse complement strand
GAGGGGGAATATTAATATTCCGTATAATTCGAACAGGATGAATAATAAAACGTTAAGCCAGACAGAGACAGGCAAGACGAAAGACGGAGGAATTGATCGAAATGGTCGAAGGATAATAAATTGTGGGAATTCGATTTTGGAGAGAATGTAGGAGATGGTACTTGAAATTGGAAATCTTTTAATTACGAAAGTAAGGGAGAAAGAAGATGAAAATCTAGATGTGTGGGTGTACGAGGAAGAGAGGAGATGGATGAAGATGTGAAAGAGGATGTGAAAGAGTACGAGAGGGTTTAATCTTCCAAGGTTTGTGCAGGTAATGGTAATAGGGAAAAGAGGGATGGATGGAGGATGGAATTGTGGACGAGATGATGAAAATGAATTTGGCCTGGTCTATCTGGCTGTGGCTGATTGATTGAATTGAGTGAGTGGGTGGTTGAATGATTGAGTGATTGATTGATTGATTGATTGACTGATTGATTGACTGACTGACTGATTGATTGATTGATTGAGTGCACCGTACCGTATAGATTCAAGATGGCAGGCAAGATAGGAAGAATTGGCATGTAAAGGGCCAAGGGATGAACGAGTACCTAAAAGCAAGAAGACAGACACCGTTGATTTGATTTGATTTGATTTGATTTGATTTGATTTGATTTGATTTGATTTGATTTGATTTGATTTGATTTGATTTGATTTGATTTGATCTGAGCTTACTCTTCAGCCCTCGTTTCGTTTCTCGTTTTATGTTGCTTGCTTGCCCATCATCTATTCTAAGTCATGTACAATCTATGCCTATGTATTAGGGCAGATGTTAGGGCAGGTATTATAGTTACGGTCCAAGTTTTCATGCATCCGGTTTGGTTTGGTGTGCTGTTTGATGCGATGCATATAGCATAAGAAATCAAAATGTCGACAGAGGGGGGGGTTATTGCTGGTATACATATTTACCCCAGTGTACCCATTGGTCTGCTCTTGGAGTATATTTCAAGTACCTGGATATTTCTAGATATTTCTAGATACTATAGATATCTATAATATCCGAAGTCTCACTTCCTTACTCCTTTTCTCCCCCCCATGTTATTGAATAGAATTAGTTCACTCATTCTTGAATGGATAACAATATACATAAGTCCGTTCAATCACTTCAATCACTTCACTCATTCTTGAAGGGATAACATTATACTTAGAATTATCATTGTCTCACGTCCCATTGAATCATCACGCAGCAATTTCAATCTTCAACCCTTTCTCAACTGCTGAACAGCTCATCTACTCCGGGTGCCCAGGTATCAGTCATCAACGCATCTGCATGTGCTTGCGGAGTGCATTCTTTGTAGCCAAGGTCTTGAATTATCCTTTACAATCCGAATTATGGCCTGACACGTAAAAGGTAACAATGCAGCCAAAGAGCTGCATAACTGTATTACAGAACCACAGGGGTAAGCTCGTGGCAGTGTATGGCTGCGTTTTATAAATTACCGCCTATCATCACATTTTAACTCCCTTGCACAAACAATATTCGAATCACAATATCACAATACGACCATGGAAGATTAAAATTCTAGATGAGCGAGATGAGATCTTCAACAACTTGTAACTGTTAGCGTTCTCCACCATTGTCCTGCTTCTCTCACAGGTGATCAATATCTACTCCATACAGCGTACAGCACGGATTGATAGATGGCGTTGACGATACCGCATCTGAACGGCCAAGATCGCATCCTCGAACCAACTGAACAGTCTAGGTGGCTCCAATGCTGCGGTTCCTTAGGCTTCAACGACTCATGAAGAGGCCAAAAAAGAACATGGTACAACCGACCCCGTGTCTCACGGTTCGTCGCGCATAAGGTATCCTATGGGATGAGAATCCCTCGTGGAGGAACCACAGGATCCCCACTACAATTCTATCGAGTCATCGAATAGGCAGGGAGTGTGATGAGACTGCACCTGCAGCATGTTATGCTGAACTGCCTGGGCAATTGATTGCTGTCTTGAATCTTGAATCCAAAGCTTACAGATGGTATACCGTGCGCTCAGAACTCTTTCGTTCCCATCCTCTTTGCTGAAGGTCCAGGGGAATTCATTACTCCGTATACTTTCCGTTCCCTGTAACTGTAAACAATGTGTCGGCGTGTGGCCAAAGTTCTATAAGCGATATTCAAATATAATAAATACATACTCGGTACAATCTTAGCAGGTGGGTAGGTATCCATGGAAGTAGAACAAAAGTCTAAAAAAAGGCACGAGACAAAGGACAAAGAGCAGAATGTGCCCCCTTCCACAAGCACTTCCTAAAACCCTTCCCAACCCTTCCCAACCCTTCCCACAAGTTACAACCCTTTCCAAAACCCTTTCCCTTCCCACAATCCGGAGCAAAATCCAATCTTTTCCGAAGCGCGAGCACTTGCCTTGGGGGTAAAACTGCCTTTTTTTATTTTCCTTTTTCTCATAGAATCACGAGTCACCACTTTTCTCCGGCCAAACTAATGATTGGCTGTCTTGGCAAAGATTTCCCTCTACACTTCATTGGGAAGAGATATGCAAGGGCATGCACTCCCTCACTACTTTGGGATAACCTCATTTCTTAGAAAGCCGAATCGGAAGGATTTGGGCAGATTTCTCCAATGCTTCATGATCTCTCGTGAAGAATGACAAAGAAATGATTAAATAAATAAATGTATTGGAAATTCGGATTTTACTTCCTTCGCCCAATCCGCACATTTCGGAGATTATCCAACTCACTCACAGACATTCATTCACATAATTGGAGCACAACGTTGAAACTTTAAATCCAATTCATTTATTTCTTATTTTTTTTAATTTTTTTTTTCCTTTTCCAAGGGGGAAGTGGAACATAACTCCGTACACAGAAGAAATCTTCAGGTTTTGGTTTCGTCATCATAGACAATATCATGTGCTTTGAATCCTACATCCTGCGTCGGATGGGGACAATTTCTTACTCGCGTTCGGTAGAATAATATCTTGGCTCTCAGAAAAGGTTCAAGCAATCCATTTTCTTGCCATCCCTATTTTTCATCATGGCGACGGGGCATATTTATGGCGGTATGTTGGTGTGAATAAGGTCATAGCTCCATAGAAGGCCAAAGCAAGTCCAATGCAAGTCCAATGCAAGTCCAAAGCAAGTCCAAACAAACTCTGGGGTAGCGGCACGAGACGAGACATAGCACTACACCGAAGTCTACACCTTAACTTTGGCTTGGTGCATCTCGTACTTACGGTGTAGATACGGTGTGGAAACTAAACCTCGACACTCTTGAAGTCTGTACGGAGTAAGTGAAGTTGACTTTTCTGCATTATATACGCGAGAATGAACCGAAGTCTGCACTGCCATCTTCTTGGACCTTTGACCTTGGCTCAATTGTACAGTCTCTTGTATATGTTTGGGGCGCAGACCTCTTGGGTTTTGACTTCACCATATTGCATGTGGACTCTCATAGTTAAGCTATTGTATTTTGGCATGTTTCTTGAGCTGGTCATCGGCTTGAAAGTTTATCATGCACGTACGAATAGAATGTGCGTGTCCGATGTCAAATTTCCACCTGGGTTGGGATGGTGGGATATTTTCCATCTGTTCGGATTTATATCCTCACAAAGTATCAATCCAACTTCTTGATCCTAGCTTCAATTGTGGCTTGGTAACAAAATTTTATGGCCAGTGGATCCAATTTGAACCTATATGATCTTGTCCTTGACCTTGCCCTCTAACTTGACCGCAGCTTCGACCACGATCAAAGGTCACCACCACATCATTTGTGTTTGGTAATAGCAACATTGACCAGTTTCTCACCATGACCTTCCGGCCAGATGGTCGATTGTTCGTCACTTCGCCAGAAAGAGATAGGGGATTAGGGGTTTAGTGGGGAGTGGGATCTGAAACGTGGTTGGTTGGGCTATGTTCTGATGGGACATAGGTTGTTTGGGTTAGTTGGGGTTGTCTTGGTGGCTGGTATGTACACACGGTTGGAGACCTGGTGGCCTTGTGGTCTGTGTAGGTTCTACTCTTGTCGGTTTAAAGCGGTAATGGTGGAATGAGGAGTGTTGGAGAGTTGCTGGAGACCTCTAGGACGACCTTGAGAGAGGGCGGGATATAAAAGGATAGTGTCAGAAAGACAGCAGTATAAGATATCTATGGAATACGACTATCCAGATATCTTCCATCGATATCCTGTAATCCATCTCCTATTTCTCGTTTTTCCCTGCGTCTGTTCTTCCACATCTATTCTCTCTCTTGCACCAACGTTTAATTGAGTTCGTAATTCGCTATTGTGCTCTTTATTCTCCCGTTCTCTTATTCTCTTGTTTATAATGTTATCGTCTTATTGTAGTTTTCTCCTCTTCAGTTTTTGTGTTTTTGGCAAAGTTTCTAGAGATACAAAACTAGTGTGATGAAACATGTGTAAGGGATTACTATAATAGCAGTAACTTTTTAGTATCCAACCATTTCTCTTTTTCAACTATCTGAAATGAGATACCTGAATTACACATAACAGACTCACAACCTGCATAGGTTATTGCATAGTTCAATCTTTTTATCGATAGGAGAATGACAGTCATGTAAACAATAAGATTAACACGTAGTAAGCGGCCTCGAGTAATTCTCAACGCAACCAGGTTTGGAGATTGTTCTTTCCGTTCATGTAACCATGTTCATGGTTTTTTCATTGTTGAATGTAATTCCTGTGTATCATGTATGATGCCTGATGTACTTTCCAAGCTAGAAATCCCCTCTCTCGAATTGAAGTTTATGTAGATGCAAATGCAAATGCAAATGGAAAGATCGGCAGGTGCTCATCTTTATATGTGGAATGGAATGACGGTTGATAGCGCCGTCTATAGGCAAGGTGATGTAGGTTGCAAAGGAAGTAAAGCCGTAAAGCGGTAAATCTATCACATAGATTGGATAATGGGGATGTTGGGAAAAATCATTGAGAACGTAAGATTCTTTCCACCCGGGCACACATTGATTGCCCAAGGGAAAGATTATCATTCCCATGCCGCAACACAAAAAATAAACAAAACAAAAACCCTATCTTCACTTCACTGTCATCAAATCTTATCCAACCTACCTTCCCATTCACCCACCAACCTCGCCAACGCAAAACCAATCACCAATCACCAATCAACCTCGCCCATCCTTGACCAAAACCAACCCGGCCCCTCCAACCCCCTAAAAAAATGAAATAAAATACCAAAACACAGCAATATCAAAGGGATGATGTCGCCATTATCATCCTCCCAGGTGCGTGGTCTGTAGCTGCCTGTAGCTAATATCTTTCTCTTAGAAGTGGGTGGGTGAAGTCGGAAGTCTTCGCTCTACTCATTACACTAAATAGTCACTGCACCAAATGGATTATGGGTTGGGGAGTTGGAGGAGAGGATGGGGGAGTGAATATGGTGGGTGGGATGTTTTGTTTTGGAGGTGGGCTGATGGGTTTCTGAGAATTCATCTGGGCTGGGCTGGGCTGGGCTGGATTCTTCTTCGGCGATAGATTCGGAATTCTAACATGGCGTGCTATTGTTTCGGAAGTGAGTCTCGTTGCAGCACAGCTCTCGGCTTTTGAGCGGCCTGGTTTCATGGTGGAATGTGCTGGTCTGTAGATACCCATATCTTACCATTGGCTTATCATCTCCAATAATTGCGGGGTATTTTATCTCGTTGGTGGTGTATAAGAGATCTTTTAGTTTGGTACGACCTCTTCACTATATCTGAAAACTCCATGAATAGAACTCCCCATAGTGTTCTGCGAGAAATGCGTATTTCTTTTACCATTTAGCATGCGAATACTTGGCTCTAAAACTACGGGTTTGCGATAATTACGTCTCTGCCCTGCTCTGCTCTGCACGTCTTGTTTTGATTGTTGCCGGTCATATCGCCTTGGTGTCTCGCTGTCGGTTCGGGATGCTGTCAACAACTATCGTCACCAATCTCACCTGTTACCAGAGATCTATTCTTAACATGTGTTGAGCCGGACTCAATGAAGTTACTTGTTTTTTCAAGTTCCCGCACATCAGTCATTCATTCCACATGGGATTGCGCCGATCAGGTTCAACTGTTACCTAAAGCTTGAAAGTTGGGGACGTTATATGTCTCTTATATCAACGCATAGATGGGGTAGCGGGATGCCGCATGTGGATTTTTTACGCTGTGTTCTTACTCCCTCATTCAATAGATCAGGCACGCTAAATAAGAGGAGGGTTGGATTTTAGTGATGGGGTAGGTGAAGAAACTGGTAATCAAACAGAGTGTGATGTCGATATAACAACCTCTTTCGTGCATACAAAGAACAGAACTTCCACCAGCCTCTCCACAGCGACCACCAATACGAAGTCAAACTCAGCCAGCCAGGGAAAACTCTTGACCATCCACTGAACACACCAAGCTCGTGTTTCCCAAGTGTAAGGCACTGCAGGAGCTGAAATGAGAGATGGGTCTGCGTTTCAGGCCGTAAATTCTGTTTCTTATTCAGCCTTCCTTGTAACTCTTTTAAATTTGTTATCAACGTTGATTGTGTATTGTCACTTGTATCAAAATTTCACCATTTTTTATAAGCATCTGTTCGATTTCTCCCGACAAGATGAAAGTCGCGACTTCTTCGTACAAAATAAATATATTTTCCCCATTAGTCCTGTATTTATAAGAAACCACCTAATGTATCTCCGGCGCATGTTGGTCACAAAGCACTCTTGATTCCTCAATGCTCTTTTCATCTCCTTGTTTGCAGGGCTCCACACAGAGATTGGAGAGCTTTCTTAAGTGATGCAATCGCATGTCTTCGGCTCATAATGACATCTCTTCCGTCTCTGTTGCTATAACAAAATCCACTATCTCAACCTTGGTGTTTTTGGTATGGCCCTTTCGAACACTCTTTGGAGATGATGTAAAGGTAATGTCTATTCATGAAATTTTCAAACTCAGATGGAATGATGGTCGTTGAAGGTTGGATCCGTTGAGCAGAGCTTAGCTTGAGTTCGTAGCTATTAATCCCGAAAGGCATTTCTTGAAGTCGGGTAATCAAACAGGAGATTCATTGCTGTCAATGATTAGACATATCGCTCTCTAAGCATTACCATTGACAGCATCAGAATATTCATGCCACAAATATAAGATTATAGGATTCACGGTTTGAACTCCTTTTTATCATCTGCTTGTGCGAGTCTTTGACGCAGTACTGAATCGTATCTTAACCTCAAACTTGCTTTGGAATAGCCGTGGCAATAGTAGAGAATTTGTGAAGCCTTGAAGTCACTTAGTTACCACATTCGTCACTTACAATCATAAGTGTGGACCATTATTCCTTGAGAATTTGATTGAGCCTTGCTCTCATGACAGAAAGCGGGGGAAGCGTGATATTTCTGCCTCTAACTAGGTAATTCTAGGTCTTTCAATCTCTAACTACTGATTTTAGGTGCAGAAGTAAAAGACTTCTCCATGATTCTGCCCTTTCAAAACAATTCCAAAAACAGAAGCCTCTACTGTACCTCCACCAGATAATACAAGTGAGATGGAAGTTGAGGTGCATTTACTTGGTTACCTTCAGGAGTAATATATATATATTGCCTTCTAATAAGTATGATACGAAACCAAAATATTGTGTTTATAGTGAGACTCATCTCCAGAGACCCTGTGTAAATCTACGAACAAGAATCAGAAGCTTACAAGCCAAAGGAAAGTCCGTTTCCCTGCTGCGTTGTAATGAATCAATTTTTCAGCCAGTGGTCTTTTGATACCGAGCACAAGTAAACCAGGCGTTTCTTAAATAGAAGCCAAGTCCTCAGATAGAGAGTATAACGAGTGAATCAAGAAAGGGGAAAAGAATAACCCACAGTTTCCTTAGCACCGCATCCTGCTATCCACCTAACCCATTCACCGGTATATATATCTCAGGGATTCCAAGCTCGGGGCTACCAAAAAGCTCAGAATAAACTTAGAGGAGCGAGCAAATTGTCGCATCTCTCAAAGTCTCTATTGGAGATAGTTGCGGCGGGCAAAAATCGGATTAAAATGAGCCAGTGTAATATGGATTAAGAAATTCCGACTTCGATGGCGTGGATTTAACGAGAACCATATGTGACACAGCCAAAGGTGGCAGTGATATATGAGAAGAACAGACAATATCCAGTCTGGCAAATTAAATTGCCGCTTGACAACAATCTCCATTGTCGTTTTTCCGTCCATTCATCGAACCTCTGATTTCGATTGCCACTTGAAGCAAGTCGTCGGAGCTCAATAAAATAATTCCCTTGGTATACGTATCAGAGGAATAGAGCCCTTTGAACGACGCAATAAGTACCAGGTTATGAGCGTGACTTAGGAGCGGTCATCATTCCTGTTACCACTGGAGTTTGTTTTGGGCGAAAAGAGACATAGTCTAAGGAGTGGGAAAGCTCAGAGAAGGTTCAATCTATGTAGTGGTAGCTAAACCCATTTCTTGAAGTTCGGAGCAGCTAGCTTTTTAAATACTTTGTTCTCTTTTTCACACACTTATCGCATTCACTCAACTAGCTTCTGGGAATGGCCCACCTGTCTGAGTGAAGTTTAACGCCCCTCATTCTCTCCTTAATTCGAATTGAAGTCCACCCCAACGGGTTAGACCTCCAAAGGGGTCTCGCCCCAACTACCTCGCAACACAATATCGTAGCTTTGATAGGCTAACTTCTCAAGTCAAAAGTTTTGTTGCATGTCTGAAGAATTCAAATACCCCCGAAGATTTCGGAGTATTTCAGCTAGACAAGTTTCTCCTAACCCAGAATTCGGAATTTGATATACCCCTCTACTCGGAATTCTGCCAGATGTGCAACAATACTTCCAGTTAGTCGTGTCCCGAATTAAGGTAGTAGTCTATTCTCTCCTCATCCTACAAAAGAAGGTTTATGGGCATACCGTGGGCGCACAGACGACATAATTTTGATAGTCGTAGATAATGTGTCATCCCGTTCATTCAACCCGCAATACATAGATCATGCCGTGACGAAGCGCCCGGATGTTATGAATGGACCCGTGGTTGCTGCCGGCAAGTTTTTCAACGAGAGATTTGCCACGAAAACAGGTCTTCTCGTTGAAGTGAGAGATAACATTAACGCAGATGAGCCTGGATATGAAGAGAAGCTAATAGAAGAACTTTGGATTACTGCTGATGGTATCAATCAGAAATATCGTAAAGAAGCCCGCGTGCAAAAGGGATGCATCATTATTGCCGATCCCCAAAAGGCCCATCCAAGAAACCCGAAAGGAGAAATTCACAGATCTAGGGCGATGGAGCTGTATGCAAAGGAGCGGAAGAGTCTCTAAGAAACATGGAATATTGACTATGAAATAGTTCTTTACGTTCCACCTCGGAATTGTCAAGGGAAGTTGCGGACTGAAGAGGTTGAACGATGATAAAACCATTCGATTATCAAGTGGAACCAGAGGATAAGAGAAAGAAGAGAGATAAAAATGTAGAACAAATTTGATACATCGAATACGCCCTAGCACACTTGAATTCCTTGTTTGACAGAGTGGTTTTTGTGGAGCAATTAGATCCAACTGAATAACTTTCCTCTAAAGATAGCAGTTCTCTATAGATGGCTGACAAAATGATTATTTAGTCAATAAGCTTTATTGTGAGTTCATAATCATGAAATCGGTGCCTGAACGCCTGGGTATTGTCCATCCCCCCTCCTTCCTTGCAGTTTCAAGAACCAATAACTCATTAATCATAATCGCCCAAATCATCAAAAACATCTCCTGTTTCCTCATTACCCCTTTTATCAAACCAACCTCCGAAATCAAGCTTCATCAGTAGCCTGTCTACCCTACCAACTTTAGCCGAGACGTATGCCCCTTCCTCTCCCAAGACCAGTTCTTCATATCCACTATCCCAGCCATGCTTATCTTGGTCTATGTCCCGTAACGTCTTAACCAATTCTTCAATTGCATCTTTTACCCGGGTTGCTACTGTTACAAGCTGTTCTTTGATATCTTGTTCTTCTTTGTGGAAGTCAGAAAATGCATCGACTACTCCTTCGTCGGCCTCAAGATCCAGAGATTGCCAAATAGAGTGGATACGGTGGACAAGAGCGACGAGATGATCGATTTGCTGGAGTAGATAGTATAACGGGTCTGTAAATGTTGATATGTTTAGAAGAAGATTGGATGCTAAAGCAGCGAGGTATCTCCTATGTGCATCTGCAAGGGTTTGTGGATCATGATTGTGGCTAGCATTCCTCGAGGTCGATTGTTTGGCAGCTTGCAGCCAGATATCTTCATCTTCATCTTGGGATCTTGATGCCTGTGTCTCTCCTGTGAGCCAGGCTGTAAAGCCTAACCATGTTCCTTGCACAACCTCGCCTTGAAGATATGCTTCTGTCTCACCTAAAAAGAAGACTGCAGCGCTGCTAGTTGCCCATACGCTACGCATGGCATGAGAACGCTCTTTGGCTCTAGCTCGAAGTGTCAGGACCTTCTTTCGGCCAAAAGTAGAACTTCCAAAAGGTGGGCCAGGAGGTGCTGGATGATCGCGACGTAACGAAGTTATCTTCCAAAGATTAGTGAGCCGCAAGTGTGCCCTGTGAACTGCTAAAAGGTAAGCATTGATGTTTGAATACATCTGGATGTCAGATGGAGTAAGGAATAGATCTAGGGGCGAAGGGATGTGCATTGTAAGAGCTACAGGAACAGAAAGAAGGAGATTCCGGAAAGGGGTGGTGATAGTCACAGAAGATTGCGAAGCTCTTAAGCTGGTCTTCCCTGGTGTATTCGGATTTCCTTTTGTAATGCTCAACTGAACAAGATCCCTGGCAAGTTCAAACAAATCGTCATCATCATCTTCATCGTTCTGGCCTTGTTGTGCGCCCATCGCAGCCCAGGTCCTAGCAAGGACAGCAGAGACTTCCCCTTCCTTCACAACAATATTTCCCAGGCCTTCCTTCTTCTCATATCCCAAATTTTCGGATCTTCTCCATCGTGATCGAATCTTTTCATCGGCCTCAGATATCAACGCTATGGCAAATTCTCCTCGACCAAGCAAAAAGAATTCTCGTAGTAATGTCAAGACTTCAATAACTTTGCTCAACGGCAAGAGCTTTTGTAAAGTAGTTTGGGATAGGGAAAGGCGGATAGCGGCTATGACTCGTGCGAAATTGGGGCCATTGATTGGGAACTTGAGGGCAGATAATTGTCGTAAATGAGAGGATAATAGGTCGAGTTCTGGAGATGATGCAGAGGAGATGCCCTTAACTCGAATGTGGTTTAAGGATCGTCCGATGAAAAGAAGCGATGAGGCCGTGGAGTCCGACACAAATGCTGGCAGCAAGTCCTTATTGTTCTTGTAATCCTAACACCAGACCAGTCAGCGGTTTTCCATCTAAGTAATGAACATGAAATTGTACCTCAGATTCATCCTCTTGAACGAAGAAATCCCCGCGTCCAAAACTGGGCAATCGTCCATATAGAATCCAGGCCGATACCTGCTTCAGCCAAGCAGTCTGCGCAACCTTCACTAGACTCAATGCTGCCTCCTCTATATCCGCATATCCTGTTTGTATAGCATTGCACAACTTGTCGATGACCATTGCCCCACTACACTTCTTTCCGCCCGCATCTTGCATCATGAAGTCCACAATCTCCAGGAACCATTCCATTCGCCTTGTCCAGCCAGAGAACTTCTCCACGATAAATGTTAAAGGTACAATATTATATGCACCCACACTCCCAGAATCTTTGCGCAAGATGCCATTCTCAACCTCAAGCACTTTCCGTTGAAAGCTTACAAGATGTACGGAGCTTATAGATGTAGCAACAGCTTGGCAGATGCTTGAGGGGTGCTTTGAAGATATAGCGTTTGTATGCGCGAGGAGCCTGCAGTGAAGGTCGCTTAGATGGGCGACAGAGGAGAGGAGGGACTTTTCTGAGGGGGAGAGGATCGAGGATGAGGATGAGGATGAGGATGTATAATCGGCAGTGAGGAGCGGAGACGGATGTCCCGAGAGTGAGAGGAGTATTTCGTGGAGCATTTTTGCTGAGGACTAGATCTTTTTACAATCAGCAAACTCAGAAGTCGCAGTGGATTGCGGTGGGATGCATTGATAGCCCATACCGGCTTTCCTTCTTGTCCTTGAACCAATCTGCCAAGTCGTGGTATAACAATAAAATAGTACCCAGTAACTCGAAACGGCACATCTGGTTCACAGCATATTCTTTTTTAAGGCGCATCAGCCATACAGGAATTCTGTAGAAATTGAGTTGTGGTCGATGAGGTTATAAATTTCCCGGATTGATCGCGTTACGTTGCGGGGATGCGGACGGGGAGGAAGCTTGGAGCAATGCTTGGTTGGCTGTTTAACCCTTTAACCTTTAACTCTTCACTTCAATTCTTCACTTCACCCCAATCACAATCACAGTTCCATTTACGCATACATTCATAGGTTTGTGACGCTCCCACCATAATGCGAAATTACTTGGGATGCCTTTTTGAAGTCGACACGGGAAGTCAGACCCATAAGATATGAAAGACGGCTGGCTAGCCGTGAATACGGTCTGATGACACAGCAGACCAGAAAACACACCTCCTACGTAGACGCCTCCTAGATTTTGTGATTTCCTAACATCGTCCCCTCATTTTCAAAGCTGTAATTGAAATCCGCCTTTTTCTTATATTGATATATATTTTGATTATTGAATAAGATCGGAGCATCTCGCCATCTTTCATTCTACACTTTATAACAATCTAGACGATGGTTAATTTCAGAAAGATCGTTGTCTGCGCATGCCTCCTCACAACACCTACTAGTGCCTTGAATCAAGCTCCGAACAACGAGAATCCACTTACCCAAACATTTTTCTCTCTTCAAGCCATTGAATTTCAGGAAGTTGGCGCTGCCTTTACTGCCAGTTTTCGAAAACACGGTACCGCGCTGAAAGAGTCAGCGAAAGCAATCTACGCACAGGTGCCTTCAGGAGAAGTCATGGAGTTCCAAAAGCTCGCCGCCGAGTGGACCACTGGTGTCGTGCACGCTTTTAAGAAACATGGTACCACGCTTAAAGAGACTGCAGAAGCAACCTATACACAACTTCCCTCTGAATTCCGTGATGAGGTCCAAAAGGCGCATGCTAAAATCTATGAAATTGAATGGAAGGATCTATCGGTCGATATCCAGGACTATATTCAAGAACATCCATACCAGACGGCCTTTTACGTTGTGAACGGAATCGTATTCTTTGCTCCAGCTACATCTAGTGGTCCAATTCTGTGGGCTTTAGGATTCGCGGGTAAAGGACCAAGGGCTGGTAAGTTAGGAATCTCGAAAGGCTTTATGATGCTAAGTTTTTCAATAGCTTCATTTGCATCCATGTTACACAGCAAGTTTGGTGTGGTTGGTGCGAAGAGCCTGTATGCTTATCTTCAGAGTGCCGGTATGGGAGGCTATGGGCTTGGTACTGTGAATATGGTGGCAAGACTTGGTGGTGTTGCGGGTAGTCTTGTTGGTGGCCTTCTTGGATCGGGCGGTGCTGCTCGCAATGGCACTGCGAAGCTTTGAGCATCATTTTCTCGGCATCTTAAAGAATGCGAGTCTTATAGTTCAGGGATGAGAGATCATAGGAAGCAGGTGGCGTCGTTAATAATGAATCGTCGGCTTACATCACGTTGCGTTTCAGACACCTTATTCGCGAATTTTAAACTTTATGTTATACGTCTAGTGAGCTGCTGCTCTACAGCTGCTACAAGCCAAGTCAGTAGATGTGTAACAGCTGAGCTGTGGTTGATTGATGTTATAAATTTCCCAAATTGGTTGCGTTACTGGTGTGTCGCAGGGATGCGGAAGAGGAGCTGGAAGCAACGTTTGGTTGTTCAACCTTTTATTTCACCCAATCACCATTCTATCTACGTATTCATGTTTTCCTGAAGCTCATACAGCCTACGGAATTGCTTAGGATGATTTGTCAAGTTTGACATGGGCAATTCAGTGTCAGCCTCGGGCTTCCTGCTTTTGATAGCAGCGTCCATCAGCAACTCTTGACGTACATCGAACATTTCTTTTTCCGGCGGACCATTTCCATAAGGTTCTTACATATTCCGGTTTTACTCGGTATTGTACTCTCTAGCAAAGAATTTAGTAAATGGCAATGATAGAAACGTCCGGTGATGTCTTCTATGCCTTTGGATAGGATAGTACAGCTAGTCAATGTCTCAGAATGCAGAAAATTTCCCCGAATATGAAAGATTTTAAGAGGAATAGTAAAGATATGCTTTGTGCTACACAAAACGTTTGCGACACAAAGTAATATTTAGATAGATCATATGTGGATGGTCCCACAGCATTCCACGGCGTAGACCACGGCGTAGACCCTAGAAAAAGCACTTTTGATCGACGATAACATCAAACATTCGATTTCGAACTTGCTTCTTTTGTCTTCTCAGATTCTTTTTATTTTAAATAAATAAACGTCTTTACTCGACCTAATCATGTAAAAATCAATTTTCTCTGACAGCTCTCTAAAATACCTCGAACTTTACACCAACCCACAACCATGCTGTCGCTTTCAAAATTCGTCGTCTGGCTCCTCGTAGCAAAAGCAGCTACAGCTACTCAGATTATTGATGGTTTGAGTTCTTCCGATCAATAACGCTCAACATCCGACCAGGCTGAGCTCGAATCCCTCCGCTCGGAATGGACCGTTGGCGTCGACAGAACTTTCAAGGAGCACGGTGTTACACTTTAAGAAGCGACAGACACAGAATACGCACTGATCCCGACAATATTTCGGCAACAGGAACGGGAAGAACGTGCTAAAGGGTACAAGATTGAGTTGAAGGATCTACCAAACATCATTAAGGATTGGATCAAGGCGAATCCATGCCAGACGGCTTTCCACATTGCGCGCAGAGTCATTTTCTTCGCACCAGCTGCAGAAAGTGGTCCAGTAGTCTGGTTATTAGGTTTCACATCGATGGAACCGAGAGCTGGCAAGTAAGAAGGTCGAGATAGCGAAGCATATAACTTACTTTTTCAAAGCGTTTTTCGCGTCATTTCTGCAAGGCAAGATCGGTTTGGTCGGAGGTAGAAATTTGTTTGAATTCATGGAAAGCGCAGTTATGTATGGTTATGGAGCTGCTACTGTCAGGATGGTTACACGGTTGTTAGCCGCCGCTCTGGGTAGATGTGCTGGTGGGAATGGGACTGCGCAGGCTGATAGAGCGAGATCGCAGCTTCGAGCGAAGACAGCACTGAAGAATGATGGAAACAGTTTTAAAAGGATTGGGCAAGGATAGTTCTACAATCATTCAGTAAAATTGGTGCCACTGGACTCTGTGTGGTGAACTTCCATCTTCAATCGTGAGGTGTGAGAATTTAGATTCAAAGTTACAGGTAGCAGTGCCGTGATATGCACTTTGTTTTCTTGTCCCGCATCAAAAGAAGGAATGTATCCACCTTCTCTCAAGTAGAATAGGAGATATGAGTGAGCCTGTAATAACAAGATAAGACGGAGATGACAAAGAATGGAAACATTGGTGTCGTTACGTCACATGACTACCGTACTAAAAGAAATATCGTGTGAATAGCTTTATATATATACTGTATTACTATTATTTAAAGAGCCTCTATTATAAAGAATCCCCTCTTTTTTATAATATAGCAACTAGACAATGAATAATAATTACAACCCAACCTAATACTATGCGGATAGTATCACCGAAGTGATACCAACAATTGGAGTTCAGGTTACGCCTCAGGGGCATATGCATAAATCGGCATTTTCTCAGCCTTAAATAATGACATCGAAGTCACCTCGCTTACAAGTGTTTTTTCTTACCTTTGCAAAATTCTCTCGCCTTATTAAAATTCTCGAACACTTGGAAAATTAGAATTTGGGGAGATAAGATCGAACCTGCGCAGAAATCTCGCTGCACATTACAACAACAAGCAATGATGTCACGCCTAGCAAATAGGATGGTTTGGCTCTTCATAGCAAGCTCAGCTATCATGTTCCAGATGTTCCAGACTGCAGATGCCTATCAATATTCTCGAGAGAGCCTCGCCCGGCACGTCAAGTCTAAGGAAACGGCCACGCCAAGATATGCACAGCTTCAAATGGTAAAGTATATGCAAGAAGTACGCCCTCAGACGTCACCAGAGCTTTGTTTAATCACCATAATGGTCGGCATATGGATATTCTCTTTAGGTACATATCACACGGGCTTGGAACTGTAGGGAAGTAAGTAAGAAAGACAAATTCATGCGAGTTATGAACTCACTTTTACATAGTATCATCCGTAAGAGAGACGCTGCAAGGCAGATTTGGTAGAGCACAGAATGCGCCAAGAAAATCTATGGATCCGGATGTTCAAAAGTCGTGGGATGCTTTGGCTGAAAAGTCGACGCCAGCTTGTGGTACAGTTCGTAGCAGAAGCAACTCGTCCGACGATTCCGGTACAAGAACGCTAGCTTCTATTGGAGTATGGAAAGTGATCAATGATGGTGGATTCTGGAAAGAGATGCTGAAGTCGTTTGTCATCGATGCGTTTTGGGGCACCCTTTTGTTCTGCACCAATGTGCTCGGCTTTTCGTGCTATGCACTTGTTCTGTATTATAAATCGATTTGGCTATGTCTTATGGAATGTTTAGAACTTCGCCCAGATGGAAGTTATTCAATTATACGTCGTCCAATTAGTTTTCGTGGATGGGTATGCATCTGTTGCTTTGTCTTATTGGCGTATTTTCAGCAAAAGCATGAGGTAGACTCAGGTAACGGTTCATCTATCCCTCAATAGTCAAAGTTGAAGCTCGCAGAAATACCAGCGTATCAATTTCATTAATGGTTTGGCCTCGTTGATGGTCTAGACATGTAATTAAGACAACGCAATACCTCATCCAGTCCACCTGCTCTTCGCCTACCAGTCCCTGTTAGTGCGTCTCATTTTTGTTGACATACCACTCACATACAACCTCACAAAAACAAAACGGGTTTATTTCAAATGTAGAGAAGTATGTCCGCAAAATAATATTACAAATTGATACTGTGTCATACCGCCCGTCTCTTATCCTTCTATTACCCATCTTTTTTCCCTACCAAAATCTTCCCATGAACCATTTCCACAATACAAAAATCTGTGATGAAGCATTTACAGCCACTGCCCCGATAATCATACAATCAAGATAATTCTAGTATATACAAGAAACCAATCCACGCAAAAAGACCATGACAAATATCAACCGTTTCTCTCTTCTTCTCTCAGCGCACTACTTAATAAGTAGCATATCTCATTATAGGAGGCTCTTGAGTAACCTTCTTCTTAGACGTCAAGATACTAAACAGTGATATCCCAACCAAAGTCTGCGTCTGAATAACATCACCCAAACTAATTCCCGGTGCAACAACATTCCCACACTGATCGCTCACCCTATCGAATGATCCCGGCCCCTCATTCTTCAACGCATCCGTCAGCAACGCATATGCAACTGGATTATACAATACACCAGAATGCGTGTACAATCCTCCGGCAGGCAGTCCCGCACATGCACCTTGAAGAAAGGTATTAGAGACGCCTACGCCACGAACATCTTTGAGGAAACCTGATGCCGCGGTTCCGGCTTGCGGTTGTACGATTTCGTCGGTGAGGGAATAGACGGTGGTGGTGGGAACGTAGGCGGAATCGCCGTCGGAGGAGCGGAGTCGGTTGACGAAATTCGATTGGTAGGTTTGTTGGAGAACCGAGGGGGCACAGGCAACATCTTTTCCGGGGGCAAAACCAGGACAAAGTATGTAAGCCAAGACTGTACCGTGGTAATCAGGGGACATTGCGATGTGATCTGTAACGATATTGCGGACCGACGGCCAATATTCTGAAGGTGATCGTTAGCCGAATATTTTGAGAAGAGATATTGGGTAATGCCTACTAAAAGCCCATTGAGTATCAAGGGATCCTTGGGACCATGTGACAATAGCAGGCTTTTGCGAAGTCATGACAGAGAAGTATTGAAGGGCATAAGATACGTACTCCGCGTTGATCTGCGCGTCAAAGGTAAATTCATTCGGTACGCTCAAATAGACAGGATCGGCATAGTCCGTTGCAGCAAGAAGTTTACCTATGTTAGATGCATAGGTGACATATCCATATCCACCTGTGCCGGGCAACATAATGACGGGCTGCTTCTTGCCCCAGGTAAAAGCAGGTGGGATATAAATTGCAGCTCGGAGACTTTCCTCGTCGACCGAGAATGGCGCGTCACCCTTGACAGTATTGTAAAATGCCTTGCTAGAAGGCACTGCATCATTCACATTATTGACAGAATTGAGAGACGGATTCTGAGTGAGGTCAGCATTGTAGTTTTAGGACAGGCACTGTTACTTACAGCACCGGATGATAGAGCTTGCAGATCACTGGAAGTAAAACCATCAAGGACAAGTTCCAAAAAATTTGCGATAATATTTGCAGGTGCCGTTGGAGAAGCAGAGGGATTAGTTACACCCCATACGCCAGCAGCCAATTCTTGTGCTTGTGAAATGCTGGTTGGTGTCGCCGTTGGCTGAACAGCCGAGAACAATTTCTTTACAAGCACGAGTACATCAGTGCCAGAGACTGTTCCATTTGCAATGGCATCTGAGATATGTTAGTAAGAGTTCTCTTCCATAGTTGGCGAAATTCCCATACCTGCTACTGCATCCGCAGCGGTCAGTACGTTCGCTACATTATTTAACACTGCCGGGATGACTGAAGTCAAAACACCAATATGGGAGACTCCATCACCTACAATTGACACAGGACGAGAGGCAGAATCTGTTGAACTGTGTGGCTTGGGGGAGAAACCTGGAAGTGGGGCTGGTGCTGCAAGAGCTTTAGGTGCAGCTACAACTGCAAGGAATATACCAATATATGGAAGCATTCTGTATTAGCAATACCTTGAGAGGATTCTTCAAGTGGATTGACGATTAGATTTAACTGTAAAAAGATACAGGGAGGGTGTAATCAAAGGCTCGATGCGGGTGGAAGCTGGGGCGTTAATATATGTAACAGAATGCCCCGAATCGTACCGTCCCTTGATTTCTAGTACATCTCGGATTATCGTCTAGGCATGGATCTTCTTGGGTCCCAATTCCTTAATATTTCAGTGGTGTTATGATATATCCTTGCAAACTGATTTGCAGTCAGTCATATTAGGGGATTGTAGACCTCATCCCAACGCACGGCACGCTAGCTTCAATTAGTTAGAAGCACGGAAAGAAATAACAGAGTGACCCAAAAATGATCAGTTTGTCCAGTATTTGAAATCAATTATTAAATTCCCAGTTTTGGGGGTCGTACTTGGAATGGCAGTTAGAAGTGACACAAAATAAATGGGCAGGTTAACCTTGGCTAATTCAACAGTTGAAACTACCGGGTTTTCAGTTCAATTGCCGATTCAATCTAAATCATTAGAGTAGGTAGCTACCTAGTTAACCTAGTGCATTGGCGGTGCATTTATTAGCTGCTAGTCACGTACTCTCGCTACTGCGCACTTGACTAAGGGGCGCGGATCGAGAGATTAGCGAGCACGATGGCCGGTCCCAGGAAAGCATGTACTAGAGTATTTCAAATTCCACACCAAATCAAATAATAATTTGTATATATCCCAAACTCAGAAATAAAATACAGTCTTGTAAACAAATCAACAAAATAAAGTCATATATCTTCTAAATCAGGTTGATCTACTCGGGATATGATGTAGAGTTTTAGGGTTTTAAGACTTCAAAGCCTGAAAACAGAAAACTCTAATGACGATAAATAAACATACATTTTAGCGAGGAAATCCTGTAGAGCTCGAGTTTGTGCTTCATCAAATATAAGCCTGAGTAGTAGAAGTTTTCCAAGAAGTTCGGGCCCTATGAGAGATGTGGACTGGGACCGAACATCTTAAAGTGAAGATGATGAATAGAGCCACGAAAGCTTCACTTTACACTCTTTACTTTATTGCCTTGTGCTTGATTAGGGATAGATTGATAGCGAGAACCATGGCCATTATCGACAAATCATATTTATAGGTATTTAGTGCAAGCGGGGTATTCTAGAAAAAGGTGTGGTAAGTAAACTACAAAATCACACCAAAAATACACATTTTGAAAATTCAATTCAAATTCAATTCAAATTCAATTCAAATTCAAATTTTCGACAGAAATATTTAAAATTGAATCATTATAATCCAAATTCCAAATTTTACAAAATAATTTATATTTCTTTACTAAATTTTTTAATTTTTAAAGAGGAAAAGTAAGATTATAATTGTGAATTTCAATCCAAAATATCATCATTTAAAATTTTAATATAATTCTGAAATGATCGATTTTTGGTGTGGTTATATACAAGTATACAAGCTGGCCTGTGAGTCTATGCACCACCCACTGATGGTTGTCATGAGTTGTAGCTGCAGGAAGAGATAGGTCTCACTGGATCACTAGGCATGAGCCTCACTTTATTCACATCAAACGTGTACGCATTATTATTCTTACGGAATCAAAAGCAGTGTTATTTGAATAGGTACATCGCATTTCATTTTTTTTAAAAAAAACTATTACTAGTACTTACGGGATTATGGGTGACTTAGTTTGGAATATTGGAATGTTGCTCAGCCTTGGAAAACTCTGCTTACACAGCCACCAACTACTAATGATAAAGAGTTATGACACTCGGGGATTTCTGCAAGCTCTGAAGGCATTTGGATTCCCATCAGGTCTGAAATGTTTTATTGTCCCAAATATAATCCTGCGTTCGTGTTTTGAATGCTCAGCCGAATATCGTAAATCGCCCGAAATAGGAGTCTGCGGAGCAGTATTCAGTCGCACGCAGTCGCGAAGCCTAGTAATCTCAAACGCGATTATGGGTGGATGGAAATGTAAAGCTTTCAGACATGTAAGTTTCTGTATATATAGTCAGCAAAGTGATCATGACTATGAATGATAGTAGAACACGAGAGTAAGGTTGAAAGCATTCAGGAAAAAATTAGAGTTGTTGTTTTTGGTCTTCAGGGTGCGCAAGCACTCGGGGTTAAAAAGCTATGAATTGTTCATCACAAAGCTTAAGGGGATTGAGAAATATGTAAGAGAGATTTCAACTGACCTTTCATAGATTATCATGCCCGTCGCATATAAGACGATGGGCGCACATGTATTCAATTGATAATTTTGATTGTGGTGGAGGGACAATGAGAAAGAAGGAGGGGAAGAATAAAAACTTTCAAGATTTTACTCACCCTAGCTTTAAATAGCTTTAAATAACTAGCGAAGCGGTGGGCGGCCCGTTCTTCAAGCTTCTAATGATGACATAATCAGAGTCTCGTGATCAGAACCTGGATATCATTTTGATTGCATCACTGGAGCAGCTACATGGGAGGAGAGGTGGTCCAAAAAAGGCACAGTATGTAAGAAACCATCGCGAACGATTCCATCAATCTACACGCTTACAAAAGCCATAATAATGTTGTCAGGACAAAAACTGGCCAGAATACTGATCAAGACTCATCACATGACATCCGTCAAAAAAATCGAAAAGATAACCAAAGCAGCGAAGAAATTAGACTGTGCGGTATTATTGAAGACTGGAAGACCGCCTGGAGTAATGCTTGCGGAAGGAGAGGTTGGGAAAGCGGAGGAATGGTTGGACGTTGTGAAGGTGGGTTTTCTCTCGCGGTGGAATTGCTTTGATCATGACCAGATATAAAAGTGTTTCGTTGAAAGAATTGAGCATGGGTGAGATCCGAAATGGAAGGCTGACGAAATATTGAGGAATATAGAATTTAAGATATAAAAATTTCGAATTGATGAAGAAAGAAGAGGTGGATTGGAGGAGATTGGATGTACCAGTTGGGAAGGTTAAGCAATTGGAGAGTTTGAAGGATTATGGGATAGAGGTGGGGAAGGATGAGATTTTGAGGAAGTGGTGGAGGCTACATATGGGTTTTGTGAAGGAGGAGGATGAAGATTGACGGGGTGGATGAAGTATGAGGGGTGGTATGATTCTGTGACATTCACTCGAATCGGAAAAGAGAGGTAGGGGAATGGGCTGCTCTCCTGTGATGACTTAAACTTTGTTTTCCTTCCTGACTCTATAACTGCTGTCAGATTCTATCAAAAAGAAGAAGAAAAAGAAAAGACATCAAACAACCCCGAGTGTAAGTTCACCATGGATCCCAGCAACTCCGGTCCTGCATCTCTCCCTACGACGGCATGGCCTAGGTCGCCAGAATCACCAGCCAACCGAGATGAACCCGCTACTGCGGTTTCATTGCCAACACGAAATTCCGAATGGGTCGATGACTGTGTATCAACTGCTTTTCCTCAGACTGCACGCCCTAGGACAGATCTCCTCGCAGCCTTCTTTCCACCGGATTCATCTCAGGGAGCAGCAGCGCAATTTCCAGTCCAAACTCCAACTTCTGCTTACCCTCCCTCGCCTCTTCGAAACCAGACGCTTCTGGGACCAGTTTATGGAGGCCAGAATGACACGATATTACCCTACAAGTATTCTGATTATTCCTTTTCTCCCCGATTTGCGCGCGATGTGCAAGAAATGATTAATTCCCCAACTTCGATATATCCTCAGAGCGCTTTGCCAGATCTCCCTCGTGTCTCTCAAGGGTTTATCTCTACAAATTCGAGATACCAGAGGGCTGCACACCCTGGACCTTCTGCCTCACCAAACCTAATTCGTCTTTCACATCTAACCCAATCCCCGGTGAGAAAAGGCATACCTGAACTTTTCCCCGAATACATAGAAGATGCACAAACAGATACATCCTCACGTACCGACATTCCACAAATCGATTTTCTTTCCCAAAGTCCTGCTCAGCAACATCTCGCACGTTCCCAACCCCGGGAATGCCAACCACAATTCTCAGCTCCTCCTGGCACATCGAAATCGAAACCTGCAACTCGAGCCACAAGATCATCATCCATCATCATCGGTCTGGACCACGGAATTTACAGGCCCCCCTCTAAATTCCCCCAAAACTTCAACAACCGTGACCTCTTCTATGCAACCCAGAAAGATGACAGTAGATTTAGCCGACACCACCCCTCGAGCAGGGGCTACATCCATCGACCAAGAGCCAGCTCCCTAGACCGAACCTCCGTACCAACCGATCCACAAGTGGCCAAACTCTGGGACGAACGAATCAACGCCGGTCAACAACCCTTCACACACGTCGACCAAATTCCTACATACCAAGAATTCCGACGAACAACCCGACCTGTGGATTCTCCCAGGTCAGATCAATTCCCACTGCCCTCTTCTGCATTTTCGCAATACGAGAATATCCAAGCTCATCTTCGACCTGCTCGCAGCTCGGACTTGAAATTTCATCCGAGGTTGGTGCAGAAAATATATGAAGAGAGGTGGAAGATTACGGCGGGATATGAGGACTTGCAGGCGTATTTTAGTGATCCAAAAAAGGGTCCTTATAAGCATTTAAAAATGACGGAATGGGTTGAACTCTACAAATATTTGGAAGAGAGGGATCGGAAGGCGACAGAGAGGGAGATTGTGTTTGAGTTGAGGGCAATTTAGGGAAAGGGGTGGTTTATGGCCGCGGTGTTGTTGCTTGCTAAGCTGTTCCGTCGTTCAGACAGACGTTTGATACGAACCACGGTAATCAGATATAGGGGATTTTATTCTTTGCCCACCCCATCATAATCGATGAGTTAATTTGCTTTATTTTACTTTTCGCAAGTTTTTTCAATGCACTTGATATTGTTTGATCTATCCATTCATCACTCCGAAATCATATTTACATGTACCTACCGATTGTTGTGTGCTGATGACCTAATTTTTTTTGATTGCCACATTTCTTTGTATCAAATTTGACAAACTTCCTCATAACTTCTTCAGTGAGTTTGATATAGGAAGAACAAACTAGATCTCATCTTGGCCTCTACCCATGTGAGGCGTTGTTGGATGGAAAGAAAGTTACTGTCTTCTGTCCAAATGAGTGATGTTTGATCACAAGGAAAGGTCATGCTTTTACTTTTTTCTAACCAGAAAAGTCAATCAAGTGGTTGAAAATCTATAAAAGCCTCTGGAAACTCACATAATTTCTCATCCTCTTCTATCTCAAACTTCCAGAAAAAGCATCGGAACCAAAATCTCTCGTAAACTCAATTCTAACCCCCCTTTAATCCATCATGAACACATTCCGCAATCTCTTACCTCACCCCCACACCCTCTTTCCCAGCCGTTCCCACCAGAACAGAAATATCGGCAGAACATCCCATCGTTCTCCAGCATGGTACAGCGATCGAGAATCGTCCCGACGTCCCAGAAATCTCGATTCTATGGTCGATACTAGTACTAGCACTCCATCACATGCATACAACTCGCCATTATCTTATCGCCCACGACAACGACAACAACAAAAACAGAGAAATGGTTATGACTGCAGTCCCGGTCTATCGGTCGAAGAAGTGGAAATAGTGAGGGACAGAAGAAGAAACGAAGAGGAACTCTTCACGCGCAGAAGAAACGAAGAATTATTAAGAAGACACAAAGGCGCAAATAAGATTTTCCGATCTCCAATCAATGATCGGACGGATATCGAAACTAGAGAAAGAGAAAGGGAGGTAGAAATCGAGATTCAGGAACGAATTGAAGGGGTAATGGATCTGCAGGCAGAGATGCAAGAGGCGGTATTTCAAGAACGCGAGAGCATTGATCATGATTGGAGATGTATTGCGAGGGCGTGGGAGTTATTGGAAATGACGAGAGAAAGGGATAGGGATACAAGGAGGGAAAGGGAGCTTGGGGATTGGATGAAGAATTCTTGGGATGAAGAGGGGGGTGGTGTCGGCGTTGATTGTGGTGGGAGGAGGGATAGGGGGTGGAATAATGGTGGATGGCAGGATTTGTGAGGCGGTAGTGGATTTATTGGGGGATATTGAGTTATGCAGTATGGAGGGAAGGCATCTGTAGTCTGCTTGTTGAACAAGTGAAGTTGACCTCTCACTAACAATTTGTATCTCACGGCATCGAAGTGAATTCCTGGTTTCTGTAGGAATATATCCCCATGATGCAAGAATGAATGAAAGCGAGTACGTAACGAGTGAAAGTTAAGCATACAAAACGAGTGATACATACAACTTACATGCCAACTCCCAATCAACCATGCTCACTTCCTCAGCTCAACCACTCTGGCATGTTCAATCATCAAATGTCTACTCTCCGCATCCTACACAACATAACGCCAAACCCAACTTAATCCAATCGAACTCCAAGAGATCACAATCCCCTTCCTACTCATCACATCCATCTACCACATAACATATATCCTCCCGATCACTTCCCCGCCTACCCCTCCTTTATGACCAAAAAAACAAAAACAAAAAAAGAAGCAAATTCCAGACAAATGCGCAGCGAATGAAAAGGAAAATGAATGAAGAACCTCATATTCAAGCTTCCTTTTTAGCAAAAGAAACCCCCACGATATGATCTTCAAACTTTCTTTTTGATATGAGAGAGCCTTGTTCCTTGTATCATCTGGTATTTACTAGCAGCTTCGTTTTTCGGGTTTCATTTTATTTGCATGCATCATTTCACACATTGTGTTTTCATCCACAGAATAGGTGCAGTGATTGCTTCACGCATCACTTCACACATCAATCATTTCACAATCCCACCATCAAGCCTCACTCTTCACTCTTCACTCTTCACTCTTCACTCTTCACTCTTCACTCCTCACTCCTCACTCCTCTCCGCACCACCACACCAAAATATATCAAATTACCGAAATTCACTTCACCTTCACTTCACCGCACCCCATATCACGCCATCAATAAAATTTACCCACCTTCCTTCACCCACTTTCTTCTAATTATCTTCATTTCGCTAATGCTGCTCCTTCATCTATTATTGTGTTTCCCCTCAGTACTGCAAGTGTCGGTACGGCTTTGATCTTCTTTTTTTTACATCAAAGGATTTCTTGAAAGTTGCTTGTTCTACTTGTTTACAACATTGTTTTTTATCACGTTTCAAGTTCAGAAACGAATAGAAGTACAACGATAACCATTGAAAGACTTTTAAGTTAAACAAAGCATTTTCGCATCAGGAATCTGTTACCATACGTGTGATTTAATACCAAATCAACTCAACCCAACTCATCAATACTCAGTACCTTCAAACTTCACAACAACAAGATGTCCACACCAAGAGGATCTAAGCAACGCTCCTATCTTCCCACCCCACCAATCTCTCCCAATCAACCCCAAACCCCACCTCCCCTTCCTCTCCCGACCAAAATGTCAAGATTGGAGTCCTGGAAAACAGCTCGCTCTAGATCTTGCGACATGTCGGAAAAGAAGCTAGTCGCCCCGACTCCACTGCGAGTTGTGTCTGCTCCAGTGATCTTTACCATCTCCGATCACACCACAAGCTCCGACCAGAGCTCTTCTCCGGGACCTGATGCCGAGCCCGGAGTTGAAACGGATATTCCAAACCGATATACCACTTCCTTTTATAACATTTTAGGATTACCAGAGAGTCCTAATGTTACTACCGAGGAGATTGAGGAGGCATATAATGACCTCGGTAAGATTTCCCTCTTCTTCCCTAAACTTCTAGAATCCATTTCATCCATTCAAATTCACTCTACATCGTGTACAACAAGTCTAAAACTAACAACTCTCACAGTAGCTAAAGCATCAAACTACAGCCAAGAAACCCTGCAACAAATACACAAAACGCTCACCAACTCCATGAGACGACGTATCTACGATCTAGGTCGCCGCGCCGAATTGCTCCGTCAAACCCATCTCGTAGATCGGGAGCGTTTTGAGAAGAAAATGGGTGGTGATTCCTTTTATAATCAAATTACCAGCTCTCAGGAAGCCAAAGCCTTTGTGGATAAGTTGAGGACGGACAATTTGAAGAAGAAGGTGGAGGTCGCGACAAGGGAGCTTGTGGAAAACGTTGAGAAAAAGATTAGACATATGGGATTGAGCATGAACATGGATGGGATGAATGAAGAAGAGGGAGTCCCTTGGGAGGAAATGGATTTTGGAGTCAAGGGAGCAGAACCCATTGGAGAGAGATTGAGTCTAGAGTTTGAGTTTGCTGGATCCGGGAGTGAGCAGGATTCTGGAGAGGAAAATGGATCTGGAGGTACATTTTCGGAGAGGGAAGAGGAAAGGGAGGAAACTGAGACGTTTGGAGAGCCCGAAGAAATTGAAGAGTGCAAAGAGGTCGAAGAACTATCTGTGTCTGCAATGACAGTACCAGTCCTGGAAGCGACTGTTTCTGACCTCAAAATAATTCCGGCAATTGAGGAAAAGACTGCGAAGAACGATGAACAGACATATGCTGTTAAATATGATAGAGAAGATGTTTCAAATATCTCTGGGTTGACTCCGAATATGAACGAGGCGGCTGTGGAAATGCACCCCGAAACAGATCTCCCTCGCATCAACACCCCCATCGACCTTTTATTCCCACCTCCAACTCCACCTCCAACACCAATCCTAGAAACGAAACGGAAAGCAACTTCATCCAAAGAAATCTGGGAATTTGACTATGATTCCGAAGCAGACACCGATACCGAAACGGAAATCGACAAAGATTCCGACACCGACGCGGGTACCGACATCGAAACAGACAATCCACCCAGCAATCTCCATCCTTGCAAACCAAAGCACGAGACTACCAAAAACAAAACAAAAGCCAACACGCACATCGCCATCCCTCCAAATCACAAACCCCAAATACAAACCCCACCCCCCACCACCCCCGCAGAACCCGAAAGCGAGCCCGAGATCTGGGAATCATGCTACACCAGCTCCAACACCAACGACGAATCCGAGGGAGAAAACGACGAAAAGGCCCTACTATTCGCCCAATTACTCGCTGCGATATGGGTAGCCATTGCTGCCTGGGCTTGGTTTGGGTATGTGCCTGCTGTTGCTGCGTGACTGATTGATGAATGAGTTTGTTTCGATATTGGCGTGGTTTTGCTTTTATTTTTATTTTCTTCTTCTTTTGTTTGTGGCGGTTCTCGGTGCCGGGTTGCTTTACTTTTGCTTGGAGAGGGTTGAGTGGGTGGGTGGATGGATGTGAAATACCTAGCTATGATTATGATTATGATTGCAAAGAGACGACGAGATAGAAAGGAATGGACCAATGAACCAATGAACCAATAGCTAACATGACACAAGAATGGAAAGAATGAACGAACAACTACTGAACCCTCCATACATACATACATACATACATACATACCCAATTTATTCTAGCTTTTGGCACTTTTTTTTTATACATCTTTTAAGAGTAGCTCGAGTACTCTTTGAAATTTTGAAATTTTGAAATGTGAGGTGACTGACCACCTACCTAAAAACCCAGCTAGTGTTCAATTAACTGTCCATCCATAGCTTAGTTAGCTAGGCCTAGCCAGTCTGCAAAGGAACCGAAAGATGAAGCTGTGCAAGTCTGAGTGATGAGATGAAAAAAGAATCAAGACAAGTCCAGAAACCAAACAGATGAAAAGGAAATAAGATGGAATAGTTGATTGTGAGATTATCGTCGAATTATAACCAAGGAAAATAACAAAAAACTTTTATTTACACCCATCTGTTTGTCTCTGTAATGCTAGTGCTATGATATACTATGCTCTACTCTTCCCCAACAAAGTTGTGACATGTCGCCGCCGATAATAAGAATCAAACAAGTCAATACAGGGTATCTTCACGGCACTACCACACGCCATCTATCACTCCGTCGCGTCATCATCGTCATACAAATCTCAATCGTGTAAATCTCAATTCCATGTGCTCATCCAGTGCAACCTTCATCCACTGCAAGCTCCATCTCATCCCCACATTCATCAGCAAAACTACTTAAAACTTCTCCCCCTCGCCAGTGGGTGTATTCGCCCCTTTCGAATTCGACATACTATATGGAGCCTGCGGGTTTTGTTGGTCAATGTCTATTCTCTCTGAGTCTTGGTATTTCCTTTAACGGTGTTTCGGGCCGTAGAACCTCCAGGATATAATAATGAAAAAAATAGTCAAAAAAAAAATGAAATGTGGGAAGCAATCGGTAAATGATCGAAAAATAATGGCCAATCTCGAGAACCAATCCATCGAAGAGGACGAAAAATTAGAAAGATCGAAAAGAAAAATATGTTCTCATGTATCACGTCGTAATGACGCTGGTCGAGAGAATGACCTTGAACGAGCTTGAGAAAATCTGCATACCAGTACCTGCTTCGCATTACAAATTCTCCAGGCTAAATTCCTAACATTGCCATCCGCTCTCACTACCTCTGGTGCAAACTCGATACCAAACATATAATGAACAGCATGTACCACACGCCTCGGATATTTTCCGTCTCGTGCCACCAGTTCTCCAAAACTTTCATCTACTGAGTTAGGAGCAATATCCGGATCTCGATCAAAACAATTGCGCACCACGGGTAATAAAGCTTGCTCGACCGCACTACGTATTAGAGATTGAGATTGGGAGTTGTCGGAATCAAGAGAAATGTTTAGACTTGAGTTTTCGTCGTCGAAGCGAGGGATCCGGATTTCAAAGGGAAGCGAGATGGCCATGACGTTGTGTTTACCGTCATGATGGTAACGGAATTCGAAAACTCCTTGGTTCCAGAAGAGTTTGTCGCCTTCGAAGAGCATTTCACCTTCAACGTAATCTTGAGTTGATCCATCTTTACGCTTTTCACCTGAGACGAATCTATTCGAGACGAGGATACCTTTATCTGCTGGCGTGAATTCGTATTCGTTAGAAACAGTGGCGACCCAACGACCAGATGAAGGAATTCGCGTTACTTCTCGAGATGCATTGTCAGCTACCATGTACAAACCTACCCAATCAGCATTGCTATGATTTATTGGCGCTGTCCATTTCACCCTGATCGGTGCACCGTATTCAAAGACGAGGGGCTTAAATTCATCCATTCGTTCTTGTGGCAAGCGGGCGTTAATTCCTTCTTTAGAAGTTGTACGTTTGTGCATAGCTGAATCAAATGCCGTAGCCTCGATTTTGACAGAATAATCTCTCGGATCAAAGCCGGCCAAATCGGGTGCAATTTTTGTCAAAGTCAGACGAGCAGGATATTGAATGAAGATCGCAGAGGTGTCTCTAAATATGGTAGAAACACCAGCTGCAAATTTCGGTCGAGCGGCATCTAAAAATTCTTCAACGAAATGAGCAGTTTCCTCCAATACTCTATCGACATTACCATGCCATTTCTTGATTTGAGGTGGTAATGATCTCTTAATGCTTTTCGATAGACCTGCTTCCAATCGAAGATTTCGTCCATATAATTTCTGCATGTGAGGTTTTTCGACGAATTGGAGGAACGCAAATGTAAGTGTATGGCTGAGAAGCGCCAAGAAGAATATAGCTCGGCTTCCAGTGATAAAAACTGCTCCCCAAATACCAGCAAGCCCGATGATACGTTCTGGGTTATTGAGATATCGGTAAATACCACTGTAAGTAAGTTTGGGCGCGTGATCAAAGAAGAAGTCTCCAAAGAACCATCCAAATTCACCCAAAGACTCATAGATACTGATGGCAGTCCAGATTTGCAGAGAAACCAAGCCAGCACCTATGACATGTCGCAATAAGACAAGCCCATAAGCCCAGTCGGAAGGCATAGAGTACATCTTCCACGTTGCAGCAATGAAACTTGCGTAGCACATTGTCATGCTCAAGTGATACATCCCTTTCCACTGTCGCCAGGCTTCTTCTGTACTATCACCATATTTGACAAAATGTCGTGTCCACATCTTTTTGTTCGATTGTCTATCAAGGATGATTCCAAGACCAACAGCGTACCATAAACGCCAAAATATAGCATTGATAACAAACAGTGCTTGATAAATTGGGGTTGAGGGCGTAAGTGCAGTAATGAGAAAGACATAACCTTGGAGTAGGAGAACAGAAACATCTGTGATTCGGAATAGATCAATGTTACCAAATCCCATGAGGTTATGGACGGATAATGGTTGAGCGGCATTCAGTAGTGGTGGAGAGGTGGGCGATGGATCTACGCTATATTCAGAGCCTTCTTTACTTGGTGCTAGTACGTTTGCATAGTCGCTGTCGCTTGAGCTTGGATTCTCTTGGTGCTTTCTGGGAGGTGGTGCATTATAGGTTTTTTCGATGTGAGGGTTCTCCACAATGAGTAGAAATGCAAATTGAGCCATGTGTGCAACGATCGAAATTGCTAGCACGCTGTAGCTTGCAGCCATCATTGAGATACCATAATAACCAGCATATCCAACAGAATACATTGGGTGAGGTGCCATTTCGAAAACACCATCAAAAGTCAATTCTTGATCGATAAGGTAGAAGAAATCACCCCAGTACCAAGCATAATCTTTTACCACTCGATGTGCGTCAAGCTTAACCCATAGGTTGAATAAAACGAGTATGATACCTGCACCCCACCGAAGTATTGACATGGCGAAACTTTCATCAATTGGCGCACCCCCACAAGCAACCGCAAAGAGACAATATGATGTGAAATCACACATCAAAATGAGATCCACCACCCTTCGAAAGACTAACCATGTATTGTACTCGATAGGAGCTTCTTCGAATTTGTAATCTTCTGGTATTTTAGTCTCCAGTTCAGTCTTGATCAAATTGTATAACCACGGTCGAGGATTTTTGCCAGTATTGGAGTTCTCAAATAGATTCCATTTCTTTGCCCATGTCACTATTCTTTTGTGGTGCGATTGTATGTGAAGGAGGTATCCAATGCCGACATTATAGCATCCTCGCCAGAATAGGAACAAGACTGCGAATACCGGTCTCTTCAGCGAACTTGGCAGGGCGTAAAGTGCGAATATATGGAGGGCAAGTATGACCAAGACAATCAAATCCGAGAGATTCTTGGGTTGTCGAGGATCGAGCAATTGAGAAACCATATCATGGGTCTGAGGCACTGTAAATACTGTGGGTTCATTAGCTTGGACCTTTTGAAATGATAATGGCATGTGCAATAGCTAAATGAATTCTTAACTTACTGGTACCATTGGGGGTTCTGCCAAACGTCTTCTTATCCTTCTCGAGCTTGACGTCTTTAGAGGGTGGCTCGGAACTACAACGGGCTGTCATATTATCCTCATTTGCGGTAGAGATATTATTGTTTCGTTCCCGCAAGCCACTTGAATCTTGGGATTTCGTTGAAGAAGTACTGGCACTCATGCTAGATGGACTCTACCGTGGTGAAAACGGCAATGGTAATGTCGTTGAGACCTTATATTTGTCAATCGGAGAGACCTACGCGTTGGACAAACACGTTGGTGGAGGTTGTGAGTGAAGTAGGTGTTAGCATGTAGTCTGTATGTCTATTGAACATATGTATAAATGTTGAATTGGAGGAAGTGGGATGAACGGAATGAACCATATGCTGTCCTTTTCTGCGAGGTCTAGGTTCTTCAATTTGATGGGTTCATTACTGTAAGTCACACTTTGCATCTCCCTGCAATTGATTAGAGTGGAGGTGAATTCCAACGAATTATATTGCTCAGCACCGAGAATTATCGAATTCCTGTTGGTACCTACCTAGTCGTTGAATATCGACAAACTCGGACCTTGATTTTGTTTGTCATAATGATCAATCACCGGAATAACAATGAGATGTGAAGATTTTTTAATATTTTTTTCCAAGACGAATAGAAAGAACAACTTATATTGTTTGTTCGAGTGATTTTGGAGCTTTGGGAAATGGGTACGTGGGGGATTCTGCTCATAAGATGATTTTTTATTACACCATTCCTCTGTCTGTCTTATCATGCAATCATCTAATACCGTAAGACTACTAACTATACTTACTTACTTATTTCTTGGTTTTTGATATTCTATCTTTGGAATCCCCGTCATTTGGTCTTTGATATTCCGGGAAGTCTGCCAGAACACATGATACCTTTCCCTATTCAATCAACTCCGTATGTAATATTCAACAAAATTTTCACATAGAATTCTATAGAAAAAGTTGTCTGCTACATACAAATTGACATGTGAATGCCCCCAGTTATGGCCCCCCAGTTGGAGACGATCAATGATGGGATTTTTGATGCATGGTCAAGGATTCTTTGATCTTTTTGGTCATCTTCTTACCGCTTTAAAGTTTCAATATATCTGGGGAAAGATGGAGAAACATTCCATCCTACACAAGGTTGATGTGAAGAATGAAGAAAGGATCATGTCCTACCCATCCATTCGTTTTTCTATCACCCACATTTCCTGACCTGTCAAATCATTTTCCAGGGCGACTTTGGTTAAACAGAATTCTCGGGAAGTGACGGAAAATATCCAGTTGATAAGAACGAATGTTATCTGATATGTTATCCGGTATGCTCTGCATTTGTTCATCAATAACCATTTCCCGAGACCAATCCGATGCTAGCTCACCTCACCGCTTACTACTTAAGTCAATAATATGACCAACCCTTCGGCAAAATCCTTAAAATGCTTTGTAAACATTCTGCCACCTTATCATCCCACATTTGGTTTTAACATTCAATAAATATTTAACAACTCTCTTCTGGAAATATCACGATAAACTATGGCGCCTTCTCTCGAGGAAAGGCCAGAGGCTGTTCAAGATGTTCTCTCAAATCCTCTGAAGAATACCCCCAAGCTTGTCGCCCCAGAACCAGAACACTGTCCTGGCCCAGAATCCGAGGCGGCAGGAAAGGCAGACTCTTGCGCTGGCTGTCCCAACCAAGCAATTTGCGCATCTGCGCCCAAAGGCCCCGATCCCGATATCCCAGCTATAACTGCTCGTCTTGCAGGAATCAAACATAAAGTCCTAATTCTATCGGGAAAAGGTGGCGTGGGAAAAAGCACATTCACCAGTTTACTCGCCCATGCATTCGCTACAAATGAGGATAATACAGTGGGAATCATGGACACTGATATCTGCGGGCCAAGCATACCGAAGATGATGGGAGTAGAGACGGAGCAAATACATGTTAGTGGTGCTGGCTGGAGTCCAGTCTGGGTTATGGAGAATCTGGGTGTTATGAGTGTACAGTTTATGTTACCAAATCGAGACGACGCCGTGATATGGAGAGGACCAAAGAAAAATGGATTGATAAAACAATTTTTGAAGGATGTGGAGTGGGGAGAGATGGATTTCTTATTGGTGGACACACCTCCAGGAACAAGTGATGAACATTTGAGTGTGAACTCGTTTCTCAAAGAAAGTGGGGTTGATGGAGCTTTAGTAGTTACAACACCACAGGAAGTCTCACTGTTAGATGTCAGAAAGGAAATCGACTTTTGTCGAAAGGCGGGAATTAAGGTATTAGGGATCGTGGAGAACATGTCAGGATTCGTCTGCCCGAAATGCACACACGAAAGTCAAATATTCCAAGCCACAACTGGAGGCGCAAGAGCTTTGGCTGAAGAGATGAACATCCCATTCCTAGGAGCTGTACCGTTAGACCCTCGAATTGGGATGTCGTGCGATTACGGCGAGAGCTTTTTTGATGCCTGGCCTGATAGTCCAGCTTGTACTGCATTGAAGACAGTCGTTAGAAGACTTGGTGAGGAGATTGGACTCGATCCTAAGAGCATTCTACCTGATGATTGAAAAGTCTTCTGCAGAGTCCAGTCTCTCACAGACCATTCAACAACATGCTTCGGCTCGCGGAGCGTGATCTACATCCGCTCTGCGGCGCGCAGCTTCCTGTTATATCCAGTCAGTGTCTTGCCCTATGCATATCACAATAAATATAGTCTGTTGACCTTGCCAAGACTTGGGTCTAAGAAAGACGGCGAACAGACGTCGACAGATACTGATACATATCAAGAAAATAAAATACAAAATTTGAGCCAAGCATGAGTTTCAATGAAAACATTGATTATTGTCCAGTGACCCGAGCAATGCGATGTGATTTAGAAGGCAAGTGTCCATCTTTGTTTCCATCTTCTATCTGTGAAATAGAAATGCATCTCATCCCACATTAACATAAATGTACCACGGAGTTGCAACTTCCGGCCATTTTTGACATTTTAAGACCCTTCGGTATCTTTGATGGTAAACATCTTGCTTACAGCAGTCACTGGATTTATGCGTATTTGTGGTCGAACATTCTCTTCGACTGAGACTGTGGATGTGTGGATGGCACGTTGCTCCGGTGAAGTGCATTGCGCAGGTGTTGCGGGCAATGCAGTTGCGATAGCAAGGAATCCGTTCGTATACTTCGATGTACTTCCAACATTATAAACAGCTTACAATCCCAAACGGATCTCTCTTGTTCGAGCATACTTACCATAATCTGAGTCAGAAGAATGTCGACCCTCTCTTTTATACGTGTATTTGACATGAAACGACTTGGGTAATTTTTTAATCATGAGATTTTCTGGTCAGCTCATCCGCATCATCAGATAAGCATCAAGATTCAACGCTATGTGGAAAGTAAAAGGTAGCATGAAGATGTTATCTCGGTTACCAACATTGAAAAGCCATCACTGGGGTTGCACCCTCAGCCCCTACACTATCTGTCAGATGCAGGTACCAACAAGTATTGTTCTAGATCCACGCCAACGATTGCCGAACCCATCATCTTCAAAATGCAATATGCATCTCTTGTTCTGTCACGTCAAATGAGAGCTGTCGTAAGCCTTAAAGTTACACGTGGATATAGTCTATTAAATATCGTCCTTTAATCATATGTTGTCAAAGTGCTTGTGAAACGAATGCTTTAAGAATAAAGTTTTTACCATTGTTTCGTGGTCGGGAACGATTTAAGCATCCGGAGAAGGTTTTCCTTTATAGGCTAGCTGACTTTCATACCCCTGAGATCTTTATGTCAGATTGTAGGGTGGGCTTAGATTACAATTCGGATGAGAGCTTCGTTCTCACGGTTTCCCTTCCAGATGTGGATTTGTCCACCTGCACGCACAGTACTTTTCTTTAGATGAGATTTCAAGTCCTTGTCTTGATATGGATCGATATGGAGTGAAAATTTGATCCTACGTAGTACTATTTCTTTTCTTGATGTCGAGATTAATCACTCTAAGGTTCGTCTCCCGCAGTGCTTGGTCGAACCTGTTCTGTCTCCACGAATGAAATTCCGTATTTTAGTCCGCAATCACACCACACAAGTACGAGACTGCATGCAAGGTACGGGAAAATAGAAAAGAATGGCTCACTTGGTTTTTGGGTGGCTTTCACGAGTGATGGATCCCAATCAGCTTGAAACTTAGGCATTAAGATACATGGTTTTCAATGTTTAATTTTACCTGCCCAGACCCCGCTGTCTCCGTTGTCGATCGAGATTTATTGTGAGTAAGTAATCTCAACGATACAACATGACGACTGTGGGACCTGATATTAACATCGGCAAGTTGCTTTATGTCCTCAATGGTTCACTATCGCTAACACTTAGACCAAAGGTGCTGAAGCTCTCGTCGTGATTTGGACTCTCAATGCTGTCTCAATCATCATTGTTATTGCGCGATGTATGACACAAAAATATATATCCCGTCAACTGGGACTTAGTGATGTTCTGGTAGGTGTGTCAATGGTATGTTATCGACCTTCGAAGTATGGGGTATAGCTAACGATGCAGGGAGTTATTTCTTCCATGGCAGCCTTGATTACAGTACAATATCATTATGGATGGGGACGACATTACACGTACCTCGACCCAGTTGATAGAATGGAGGCGATGAAATATAATGCAATCGGGCAATCTTTTGGTAAGTCTACTTGATGCAGAGTCTCTACCGAGAGCATCTCTCTAACCTACACATGCAACAGGTGTGATGGGCTCAACTTTTGGTCGAATGTCAATCATTATCCTCATGCTACAGCTATTCGGAACATCCAGGTTGAAGCGCATAGCTCTTTGGACATCATTCTGGGTACAATGTATTCCGAACTCCATTGTCGTTATCACATTATACATTCAATGTAATGACATTCGAGCTCTGTGGGACACGTCGGTCGTAACTTCATGCTGGCCTGAGAATTATCAAACTGTGAGTCTTGACTGCCTCGCCACGCAGATTATTTCTGATCGTACACTAGTATATTGGCTACGCACATACGGCTTGGAATGGCCTCACAGATCTTTTCTTGACGTGTCTGCCGGCAACAATGTTATGGAGCTTACAAATGAATCGTCGTACGAAATTTGGATTGGTATTCCTGCTAAGTTTCAGTTTACTGTAAGTTTTATCCTTCACATCATTTGCTACATGCCTAATTTACTCTCAGTGCATTTGTGGGAGTCATCATGAATATTTTGTACCTGAGGGTACTCGCCGATAGAGGAGATTATACATGTATGTACAACGATATCACAAACACACAACCCGCTAAACAGTACCAGATAACACAGTTCCATTCTTCATATGGGTCCAGTAAGACTTTCCATTCTACTTCCCCCACCCACTCAACCATTTACTAACGACGCAAAAAACAGAGTCGAATCCAACCTTGTCGTAATCGCCTCATCAGTCCCCCTCCTCCGGCCCCTCTTCATCCGCCTCAAATCCGGCAAATTCAGCACCCGCGCCACCACACGTCCCGCAGCTCCCACTTTCGAGTTATCGGAATATAGCGGGAAGAGAAAATCTTTTCAGACCAATCATGTTTTCAGTCGGATAAGTGATGATGATTTGCGGTTGAAGGAGAATAGGAATGTGGTGGATGATGGGGGGAGCGAAGAGCATATTTTGTCGACAGGGGAGGATAGGGAGGGAGAGGTGGAAGATGGATTGGAAGATGGATTAGGGTTGTGGGCTGGGGAGAAGGAAGTTGGTTGTTGTGTGAGGGGTGTGGGGAGCATGGATGAGGAGGGGGGTGTGGATGTTGAGAAGGATGCTGAGAATGGAGAAAGAGAAGAAAAAAGGGAAAGGGTCAAGAATGCGCAGAATCATGCATAAATGCCAAAGAGGGAGTAGAGGTAGTATAGGTGCTGCTTTGAATGGTAGCTCCATCGCTTAAGAATTTCCCTTTACGAATAAGTTATAGATAAGTATATCATCCAGTTGATGTCTAATGCGCACTTAGAGTTTCTGTACTAGGAGTTAATCCAGCTTCGAGTAGATACTATACTATGTATGTATATATATACTCAGCCAGCAAGAAACCGCTACTATTAAATTTCTATCACGCCTAGGGAATAGTTTGTAAGTTTGATATCATCTTATCATTATCTTTATCTATTATATTGCTCAAACCTCATTCTAAAGAGATACACAATATATTTTTTGTTTGGGTTGTTGTTGTCGTTAAAGTTAGTGAGCATACGGTGAACAGAATTACATTCCGATTTTTTATCTTTTCGAGTAATCTATACAGAGCAGAGCAGAGCAGCAGAGTATTAATACAAATCCCAGTATCATATTCAAAAATCTGTATTCGACATCGTAGTGTTATGGATGCGTAACCTAAGGGTGGATGGGATGAATCAGCTTTTCGGTGTTCGGGTTGCCGGTATCATTGTGATTACTAAACCCCATGCAGATCTCGAAGCGACCTCCTCCATACATCCTAGCTTCCACACAAGCTCCCGGTATCCTAGCCCCAACACGGAGATTGAAGCAAAATGTTGAGGAATATCGATATTTTGGCGGCACTTTTCTCATCATTCCCCATTTCTCGGTATCGTTCTAACTTCTTCCCTTTCTGCAATTCTTACATACAAGCAAGGGGTTTTGATTCGGGTCCGAAACATTCATCCAATTCGGTACCAAGTCCATGATCTGTCCCCGAAAATAAATCTCTTCAATGATTGATGAGTACGTTCAATAGTCCCGCTTTTGATTGGTATACCAGATGTAGTAGTCTAATATCCGTGGTTACGCGCCGTTTTTCAGGCGTCGAAGTAGTCGAATATTGGATTTATTCAGCTCAGCTGTACACTTTCGTACATTTTTTTCTGATAGTGTTCAGCCTCTCGAGCTCCTTCTTCACATTTTCTACTTCCTTCCTCGTCTCATTTTCTTTCATTAATATATCATTTTCCATTCTACCCGCTAGCTCTAGGTACACTCCAGTCTGTATCTCGTTAAGATGAAGGCATCAATCATGAGCGCGGCTCTCTCAGCCCTTACCTTTCTTCCCTCCCTCAGCACGTGCACTCCCATCACACCGTCTAGCACCGTCCAGCCACATCTCCCTCTGACCGTCAAGACTCTGACAACCTTCTCCTACCCTTCATGGGCCGAAAATTTTGCCATCAGATCCAACGGCAACCTTCTAGTCTCCCGTCTCGATATCCCTGAGGTCCTCCTCGTGTCACACACAAACGCATTTGAGCCCATCACCATATCAACATTCAACGCCACAATCTACAAAGGTTGCCTCGGCATCTCCGAAACGACAAACGATGTATTCTACGTCATTACCTCTGCTCAAGTCGACGACTCTTTCGTCAAAACAAGCGGTGTAAACTCCATCTGGAAAATTAACATGAAAACATTTGCTCAAACCAACGGAGTCATCACATCCCCAGCTACAGTCACCAAGCTCGTCGATATTCCCTCCGCCGATTTCCTCAATGGAATGACCACCCTAGATGAGGAAAACATTCTCGTGGGAGATATTTACAATGGATGGGTTTACAAAATTTGCGTCACAAGCGGCGCTTATGAAATCCTTATCAATGATGCTAAAATGAAATACCCCGCCGGTGCCTCCACCAACCTCGGCGTGAACGGTATTAAAATCTCAGGTTCATATCTCTACTGGACCAATACCGCCATTGGTACTCTTAACCGGATCAAAATCAAATCCGATGGAAGACCCGTCGGATCGAGTGAGGTCGTTGTGAGCAATGTTCCCAAAGCCGATGATTTCGTTTTCAAGAGCGATGGAACGATTTGGGTGGCTCAGAATCAAATGGATGAATTGAGTTATATTCCTGTTGGAAAAATGCAAGCTACCCTTGTTGCTGGAAGTAATCTCTCGACTACTTTGGCTGGTGTTACCTCGGGTCATTTTGGAAGAACGGCTGCGGATGCTAATATTTTGTATTTGGCTACTAGTGGTGGTAAGTCTTTCTTTTTCCGTCTTCTTATTTATCCTCGTGTGAGAGGGATCGAGTACTAATATTACCTAGGATTGGCATCGCCCATCAATGGAACGGTAACGGTAGCAGGAAGTATCCTGATGGTTGATACAACGGGATTTTAGTAATTTACACCTGATAGAGATCATGAACTTGATTCGATTGAATAATGTCTGATCTCAGAAGATGAGATGAGATTGGTGGATGCTATGACATCGATACACGTGTGTGTGTAAAAATGTATCGTAAACAATAATATCTAATGAGACGCCAAGGTGGTCTGTCGATTTCGTATTCCTAGGAATTTTCTCCCATTTGAAAACTTGACTCCTGGCTTGTGAAGATTCATAATAGCGGGCTTTGGAAATAGTGTGAGTAAGATGGGTGATTGTAACAAGATGAAGGGGTGTTTACTTTTACGCGAATGGAAACGAAAAGAAAAACATCCACAGCAAAATTTGACAATACCCTCCCTCAATCAATACTGATTCGAATTCTTGTTCTTATATAAGAAGCAGCTGACACCACACTCTCTCTCTACACTCCCAAAATACAACTCCCAAACTACTAGCTAGTCATAGTAAAAACATGAATGAAAACATGCCCAGATTCCTGAATCCCAACGTCCCCTCGTCGCCCTCCAAAACACGCCATCAAAAACTTTAACTTACAGAGGGCAAAAAGAAAAAAAAACATACAACAGTAGGGATTCGCTGGTGGTCACCCACCCAACTACTAATCTACCGATCTGAAGCTTGTGTATGGCAGAGCGGACGGGATGCCCAATTCTCTTCAGTCTATGGTCGTATGTGACAATCACTTAGGTAATTAGGTTTATAGATTAATTTTGAGCGATGGATGATTGATGATTGGTGATTTATGGTTTTGTTTGCTATGAGGTTTGGAAGAGGGGTCCGTGGGAAGTATTCTGTGAATGCTTTGGTTTGGGGAATATTTAAGGGGTGAGAGGGGGGGTTCAACTTTGAGGTGAGTGATGGTGTTTTTGATCTTTACTTCCTGGAGTTGAGATATCAAAGAACTAGGTAGCTAGCTATAAGACGCAGGGATCGAATCGGGAATCGAATCGGGAATCCCGAAGAATAAATACTTTTATCTTTGAAGAGATTGATGACGCTGGAAGAGGTTGATGGCATTGGAAGAAGAATCATCCATCCATCACAGAAGTGACGGGTAATTATATACTTTTAATATAAATAAATATATGAAAGACGATATGATGATCGAGGAGTTGACGAAGCGGTTGGATGGGATTATTACTGCCGGATGAAAGTTCAGGGGATTTCAAAGTTGGTATTTTTATATATATATATATGCGGAGATGTTTTTATAAACTAAGGTTGCCGAGATTATAACAAGCATTGATAGTATACACTTCAACAGATAAGTGCTGTTGTGATATTCAGAAGTATCTTCATACCGATCCGCCCATCATAGTAGAAAATCGGTAATTACGTCATGGTAATATATCAACATAAATATATATTTCCCTCACGTTAAAAACTCATATCTCCTTCCGGGTACCCTTTATGTGTATGGGTATATCTACCAAAATTCCAAAATTCCAAATAAATGGCCTTTGCGTTTCGTTGCTGGAAGGAGATAGCTTTGATGGTGTAGAATTCTGTCATTTCTTTTTTGGATGAAAATCACAAGGAGTGTCTATAGAGGGTTAACCATTTCTATCTAATATACACCCATAATCCCCTCTAGATCACCATTCTAAACCCAAACCATAAATCAAGCAAACCATCTAACATATCTAAAACAAGATTCAAAAATCCCTCCCCTCACAAACCACAAACCACAGACTACAAACCACAAACCACAAACCACAAACCACAAACCACATGCAAAACTCTAACTCGACGGCGCCGTCGGAAACGGTAAATTCCTATGCATCCTCATAACAATCTCGGTATAATCGCGCTCATTCTCCGCCGTAATGATCCCATGCCTAATAAAGAAATCAATCATCACCACCGCACTATTAGTCTTAAATCCTCCGTTCAGCAATTCCTCCTTGATCCTCTCCACATCCCATAAATAAAACCCCTCGACTTCATCATCACGTGGTTTTGGTATTGTGTCTTCTCCAACTTCAAGATCGTATACGTATATCATATCTGCGGTGATTAATCCCTTGATACCGCCGGACCCAGAGCCTGTCGATTTCATATATGTAATGACGCCCGTAGCTTGTACATCGGAGCGGATTAGTGCAGAGTCGAGAGATGCTTCTTCATCTGCTTCATGAACGATCGTTTCAAAGGGTGATTCGTCAGCACGTACACCTCCCGCAACTGTAGTGTCGAACTTGCTAGGGTATGTAAAAAGATGTGCACTTCTTTTAGCGACCCAGATTTTCATTTCTCCATTCGTACGTGTCAAGATGGTGAGATGCGCACCTCTTGCTACAATACCGAATAGAGAAGCGGCATAACGTTCGAGTTGTACGGGTTCTTTTGCTCCTGGAATAGCATATGGTTCACTGTGTTCTCTGTGCAGAGTACTGAAAAGATCTTCATCGATTGCTTCATTGATAACCTTTGCAAATGCATTATTGCAAACAGTTGAGAAATCTTCGCTCGTGATATTCATGGGATGGAGTTGAACACTTAAAGGTTGATCTTGGGTGATGGTAAAATCGGGAGACCATGGCATCTTGGAGACAATTTCCGGAAGCATATATCCATGTGCTCGACCATCGTCTGGGAGATAAAGTTTGTACAGTTTGTTAATATCTGTATCGTATGGAAAGCTGAGAAGTGAGTAGTCAGCGTTATATACAGGCTATGAAGGCAGAAATGACATGTGACTGACTTATCACAAGCTTTCACAAGATCTAGATACGAGTTCTTCGAACCTAAAGACATTGTGGCTTGTATATATGTAGTAGATATGATGTACTTTAGAAAGTGGGATGACTATCCAGTTTCAAAAGAAGAGGACAGGATAGATCCAATATATGAATAGTAAGTAATTAACGAAAGAGCACAAGTTTGGCGTAATGTGATATAAAAATTATTTGTGATAGATATCATTGATTGGGGATTAAAGCACCACCACACCAACCAATTTTATTCCGTCACCCGGCTAGCACACGCGTGTCACGTTAAGCGATACGCTAATCGGCCCCTGTAAGATCTACCCCGCATTACCCCAGAATAGGTATCAAACATATCTTCCTCCTCACTTCATGCAACAATGGGCTGTTATCTGATACGACATTTTATTTATGTGGTATTGTTTGTGTAGTATTGTCTGACACAAGTTGTTTAGATACACACACATTGCCGTCCCTTGCTTCATCAAATACTTTTCACAGTTTTCCAGTCAGATCCTACCTAATGAGCATCATTCGATTATCCAGATACTCACTTCACATAACAGACTAAGATTACATACAAAATAAGTACAAATCATTCCATCAATTTCAAAGCCCAGCGACATATCTCTCTCGCTTCTCTCTCTCTAAAAAAAAGCAACAAAACAAGCGATCCGGGCTCCGAAACAAAATCCGGCTTTGAACCAGGATCTATTTTCAATCAAAGGCATGCATCCTAAATCACGAGCCGTATATATTCAGGCTATACATGCAAGATACCTATTTTGATCATGAGGGAGCACCAAAAAATACATAAATATGCAAATCCCCTGAGAGGGAAGTTGGAGTTTGTCATTTACTCCTTCCATTTTGGTGATTCGCTTGGATCACTTTACCTTACTTATTCTCCCTCTCCCTCTAACCAAACTCCACCGTTCGTAATTTCTCGCCATCTACTGTCTACTCAATTCTAATTGACAATTTTCTCTTTACTTTCGATACGAGGCGAATCAATCATAACCGCTTCACAATCTTTTACCCAACAATCCCCAATTCTCAATCCAACCCTCAGCCCTCAACCCCCAATCCAACCTCCAACCTCCACTCATCTCCCCCTCAAAATGTCCCGCCCAGCCCTCTCCCAACTCTCCAAACTCCCCCGAACCCTTCAACCCACCACCCGGCGATTTGCCTCGACAAAATTACCCACAACACGGCAAGCCGTCTATTTCGGCCGCGACGTATACTGGGGAAAAGCCTGGAAGAATGTGTATGGGACCGGTCTTCTGTACGTTTGTATTTTCTTAAATTCTCTTGCGTGCTACGATAAACTAGGTGTTGTGGTGTGCTGTGCTGATACCTTGTTTCCTGGCAGATATGTTCCTGCCGTTGCAGCTGTTATGTTTTGGTGCATGCCTATTCCACCCATAATGAATCAATTGAAAGGGATTAAGAGGTCGATTGTTGATGCTTAGACTGGGACTGGGCGGGATGTTGATGTGTGATGGATATGCTGGGCGTTTTTTGGTTTGACGGGCTGCTGGTCATCATGAATCGAGCACGATATAGGACATTACACCAATGAGACTATCCTGTCATGATTCCTCTCATTATTATTCCATGTGCCCATCATGATTACTGACCGATTGACCTAAAAACAACTGGGTATATCCTCCTTTATGCACAATGAACGAAACCTCCCCTCATAATATCATTCAATACATGTACTTCAAATAATACAAAACAAAAAACATGTAAAGACAGACCACCGCCATCAAATTTCCACCCACCCAAACTCCCGCTAATTCGCAATTATTACAAGGAACTCCCCTTGGTCAGATACTGTGCAATAGTACCAGCCTCCGGCGTTTCATATGGAGTCTTATACTCGCTCGTCCCTCGACTCGTAAATCCTTCAACCTCGAGCCCAGCAGTTGGAATACCGCCACCGCCATGATCATTATCAAAGTATCCCTTTTCTTTCCCCTTGGAACTTGTCATCCTGAGACCTTCGACATTAAGTTCACTTTTCGTTTGTGAAAGATTGGCGCTGCCAGGTCGTTTCTTCTTTTTATCCCCCTTAGCTTCTCTCCACTTTCCAATAGAAGGTTCATTCTCAACCGAAGAATTTCCAGCTGTCCGCATCCCTCTAAACTCCTTGACGACTTCAGCAAACCCTTCCTCCAGAGTCTTCATTCTTGCCAACATCAATCTTCCCATCATACCGTCTGCAGTTTCTTCTTTTTTATCACGTTTCATTGCCATCTCAGTAGCGATGGCCATTTGAGTTTGAAATGAACTAGGTACTGCGCCAAGTTGGGCATGTTCAAGACCCATGTCTGATAAACTGATATTTAAACTAGAATCTTTGTGACGCACAAGGCGATTGCGTGCAGGGTCTGGCTTATTGATATGTGGAGTGGATTGGAAATTTGCACGATTGGGTAGAATAGGACGCGGTCGAGTGGTTGTACTTGTGTAGTTAATGGTTTTCGGGGTACGAGATCCTGATGGTCCTGCTGGGGTATTGGCTCCAGTATTGGCTTGCGAATGCATTTTTGCTGTTAATGGTCGTGAAAGAGGGGGTGAAGTGGACGAAACAGAAGAATTGTAAGCAACAGGGTTGAAAAGGATTGTCGTTGTAGATAAATTCCTATCATGGGGCTTTTTCTTTGGTGTAGCCCTGGATTGTTTTGGAGGTGAACCATTCTGTCGAGCATAATCTTGTTGTTGGTTGAATGCTGTAGTTGGAGAAACAAATCTAGTTGCGGTTGGAGTTTGAAAATAGTCTTCTTCGGATTCACCACCACTCTGGCTAAAGTTTGTCGCTGTATGCTTATCCTCGGTATGGAGTTCGTCTTCATCGTTCGTCAACAATTCATCATCTCCATCCGCATCAGTATGACCACCACCAATTGAGTTTGGATGTAATGCATCATCTGAAATTCGAGTCATATCATGGAATCCTGTAGATATGAATTCTGCCGGATCACTAGCCACGAATCTATTTCCGGAAAGCTCACGACTAATTCCACGATGTCTCATAATAGTTGCTTTCTTCGATTGTCTTCGCATCTCTAGTCGTTCCAATATTGAGGGATCTTGTTCTTGTGGTGGACTAGCGACATCCCCTTGATGATCCATCCAGTTATTTATAACATTATGAGTTTGACGACGATCAAAACTAGGACGATTTCTTGCAAGGGTATCTCTGGGTGTCAGTCTGAATACTTCATCAAGAGCTCTGTCTTTCTGAAAACCAGCAACAGAAGATTCATGCCTCTGTAGATTGGGACTAAAGAGTCCATGTCTACGATCTTGAAATGACATTGTTCGCTTTGTCCTTCCCCCAACTTTCTCAACTAAATCCGTAGGTTCGAAGACAGACCTTGCTAGGAATATCTTTTCGTAGGCGCAGATACTGAATAATAGTGGGAAATGCGTAATCTTGATAACAGTACGATTCATCCTAATGAATGTCCTAAAGGGGAAAACGAACCTGAAGGGTGTGAGAACCCATGCAAGAATGTTTGTTGGTGCCACATAAGAGAAGAGAGCATCATTCTTGACCATAGAGATTGTGTTAACAGCGAAGACGAATTGGTGTTCTTCGTTGGCGTTTGAGACAATTGACATGAAGGAATTCGTCAAGACCGTTATGAGAATGGTAATAACGAGGAAGTGACAAATGAATAAGAAAAGCACAAGTAATGCTTTTCCTAAGAAATTATAAGTCTCCCATGCTTCCCATGCTGCAGGTGTAAATCCCATCAATATCTGAAAGATCTTGTAAGCAACCCCTGCCGCATCATATTCGCTTTTCCCAAATGATAGAGTAAATGCAACGAAAAATCCACTACAAGCTATCAAGATTAGTACAAATACCGCGACAAGATCAATAGCCATCAACCTGAATGCGATTAATAGTTGAGAGAAATATCTGTAATGGTCGAGAACGCTGAACAAGCGAGGGAATAGTAGAATTGCATTGGTCGCAAGAACATCATATGCCATACTATTCCACTCCTCTCTTCCATAGTCCACCAAGAAGATGCCATATAGACGCATGCAGTAGTAAATCGTGAGTAAAACAAGAATCCCCAAATCGAAAGTATTCCAGAAACTCATAATGTATAACGAGAACCCTTGTTCATTGAACCCAACTACCTCATCAAGCATAAAACCTGCACTCCAAAACCAGAATATGACTTCTAGGCCCGTAATATCGGTTGATCTTTGACTGAGAACAGCCAAAAAGAGAACGAGAAGAATGGCGAGTGAGCAGGTAGAGAAGAATTGCCGATAGCGTGGTACCCTCAACCTCGAAAGCTTGAATAAAGATGCATCTCTAGGATCATATAATGTGACCGTTCTCCTAGTCAAAGTCTGGATTGCTTGTTGACTCTCTGGTTCCCTATTAGGAGGCTTTAGAGAACCTGCTGTTGCCCCATATCGAAGTTGTTCACGAGTTAGTAATGGAACCGCACTTCCATTACTTGGACTCTGTTTCTTATATCCTGTCCGGCTTGTGGATGTACGATGAAGATTATCCGCTGCAGAATGGAATACAATTGTTCCAGCCCAAATAGCCTCTAGTTGTTGCACCACAAGTGGATGTGCCAATAATCGTTTCGCAGATGCCCTAATAGCTACTTCCAATGTGGATATCCTGGCCGCAACTGGCCTCGTGCGATTTCTTTGATTCCAATTTGTTATGGCTGGATCTGGTTGAGGCAAACCTTGTAATGGAAAGAAGTCATAAGAGAGGGCGTCGATTAACTCTCGCGTATTGTATTCCTTCAATAATTTAATGGCTAGGAGCTCACAAACTAGAGCTCTTGTCAAGCTGTTCCCTGCGTTACCCGGATTTGCTTGACTTTCTTTTTTGAATTGTAAACAGTTTGCCATCAATGCATATAAAGTAGCTCGCGAAAAGTGGGAGGTTCGAATTTGTTGTTGCATAGGCTTCACCAAAAACTGGGAAACTTGTGGTGATCGTAATTGATCCCAGGTCAATGTTGTCTCCGTCCGCGGGAGTATAATAAGTCGAATGGCATGAGTGAGATTATATACTGGAAGCGCATCTATTCAGAAGTTAGTGTATCCAAAGAGAAGGTAAGAACCCGCAAATACCAAGATGTGCTGCAGAGAAGATAGGCAAGAGAGGTTGATCTTCATCCCCATCTTCCTCCTCTAGTTCGTCCTCATCACCTCCTTCATTCTCATCTTCATCATTGTTTTCTACCGCAATCTCCTCCTCAGTATCTTCCTCTATATCTGTTTCCGTAAAATCTGCGGATGCATGTCGAGGCAAGCGTTCTCTTCTACCTGCAGCTGGAGAAGATCGATCAACATAAGGTGACGAGAAAGGGGAATGAATTTCTTGTACGCGTCGTCGTGTTTTCTTTGGTCGCAGTAATGAAGATAGCATTTTTGCCTGAGACAATTTTTGACTCGAGGGCTATGGTCGATTGATTCTTTCTAGAGGATTGAAAATGGAAGGTGGAGAGAAATGTTGGTTGGTTTCTGAGGAGGTAGCCTGCCTTGATCTATTCCATCTTGCCGTGCGTATGAGAACGAAGCAACGAGAAAGTCGATCGATCGAAGGATTAATTTCAAAGTTTGTAAAAATATCAGTACATTAGTATTGTTTGTAAATAAAGCAATAAATGATATTAATTTCCAGCTTATAGCGTCTCTCAGAAACCAAGGCTCGATGGTTGAGAGTGGATGGATATTCCTTGACAGTGATCAAGCAATAAATTTATCGAATGAATTGAATTATTATATAGGGTATTAAAACAACCTTGATATGTGGACAGAATTTGAATGAAGGAAGTGAAATGAAGATATAAAATCTTCCCTTGATGTTTATTCGCTCATCTCAGCCCCAAAAGCAACACAAGAAGCATCCATCGAATAACCTATCGACTTTTTCAACTCACCGGCCGAGTAATGGGGAAACCTAGAAGGATCTCAACTTTTTTTGGATGCAACCATTCATGCACGTTATTGTCTCGTTTAGATGCATGTTGCCGATCAATTCTACCAAGCAATTACCTAGCAATTGTCCAATGACATTCAATATCATCCAATCAAAGATCAAAGAGAAGGGATTGAGGTTATCTTAGATAAAGATTGAGGAAGATGCAAAATTTCCGTTCATATGAGATGCCCTCATGATGAAATGAAGATATAATATTTCAATGGTTTATTTAGATGGGTAGACACAAATGTGAATAAATAGATAGATAGATATTCTTGTTAGTCTTTCTTTATCTTTTACACTCTCATCCTCTATTTTACCAGATATTATCATTATGCATTTGAGCTCATTTTAAGAAGTTGGTGGCTTTTGGGCTTTTAATATGGAAGGTCAGCATACTTGTGTATGTGATGAAAAGAGGCAGCCCATCTTTTCGTCTTTTAAGAACAAGTTCTGGCCCGTTTTGAAGGTTCCTTAGAGTCTATTACACTCGTGGTTACAGATAAGAGATTATAATGTAAATCTCTTTTAATACTCCGTATACACAATACTTTTTACCCCGTGCTTTACTAGGCATTCTTTATTGTCTCGCGTTCGTTGTGTCTCATACTCCCAGTCTTCTCATAGGTAGATTGTCATAATTGACGAGCACATTAAATTGATTTTCGCATGAGGGATTTGAAGAATGGGTATATCATCAAAGACATCCATATGGGGTCTGTTTTGCAGTTGCCTCGATTGGACGACGGGCAGGTGGTCAATGTCAGTCAAATGGTGTGGTGGTGTGGTCGATATGTACGAAACCTTTTTGTACCAGGTAAAAATGAAGGTGGGGGCAGAGAAAAAGAGAAAAAGAGAAAAATCCTTCGGGGGACTGACTGGCTTGACCTCACATCATCAATCAACAAATAGACCGCTATTCTTCCCACGGTAGAGTAGCAAGTGACTGACTGACTGTTTGTTTGGTAGATCTGACCGGCATACATTTCGTGGCTTGGTAGAGTAATTCAAATTTCCTCCCATTTCCTCCCATTCCCGCATGAGTATCGATCGACTCACCGACTTCACCGACTCACCGCACAAACAACATCGTTGGAAGATAATACAAATTTTTACGATGAAAAGGGAAGATGTTTGATATCCAAAGCAGGTATTGTGTGTGTTGGTTAATATCCCGATATCACAACGCCAAACGCTGTGACATCTGCCATGCATCATTACATAGCGACGTACAGATGAGTTCCATTTTTATTTATATAGTGCCGGCATTATTCTGGCAATGTACCAGTGAAAAACTTTGAGGGGTAAATTGAACGTGACGTTTGTATGCCCCTCCTTGATGCAAGGCTGTTGAAAAGTAATAACAGCCTTGCCCTAAAACCCATGCTAGTTTAAAAACTAACCCCAATATGGATTTGGCCCCCTTCGGTTGTTCAGCACCAGAAAAAAAAAATCAAGTCTCACTTTCTGGAGAGAAAATCCAAAAACTCTTTGCACTTTCAATTTTTATATCCAAAAAGTCAATACGGCCAAGAATTAATACTCAGTTACTTGACCTACAAACTGGCGAACTTGGATCACTAAAGCACTCCTCAATCTGCTTGGCAGCTTGTTGAAGGGCATTTCTTGAAGTCCTTGCGCACATCTCAAAACCTCTTTTCGACACCTTATATCACAATGGCAGAATTAGTTTTCCCTCCAGTTGCCGCACCAATCCTCAATGGTACAGATGAAGGACTCATAAGTCTGGAACTGAAGGATGGCACAGTTTATCAAGGATACAGTTTTGGTGCGAGGAAGAGTGTTGCAGGAGAATTGGTCTTCCAGACAGGTATGGTGGGGTACCCGGAGTCAATCACTGACCCGTCATACCGTGGACAAATCTTGGTCATTACGTTCCCTTTAGTGGGTAATTATGGTGTACCATCCAGAGAAACAATGGACGAACTTCTCAAGGATCTGCCAGCACATTTTGAGGCATCCGAAATTCACATTGCAGGTTTGATCACTGCTTCATACGCTGGCGAAGAGTTTTCCCACTTCCTCGCAACCTCCTCTTTGGGAACATGGTTGAAGGAGCAAGGTATTCCGGCAATCTACGGTGTTGACACTAGAGCATTGACCAAGAGAATACGAGAGGAAGGTAGTATGCTCGGACGAATGCTGTTACAAAAGGACACACTTACTAATGGATATGGCGACATCTCTGCTTTATCTTCAAAGGATTGGAGATCATCTTTTGAAGCGATTGAATGGGTGGACCCAAATACCAAAAACCTCGTCGCAGATGGTGAGTCTACTTTGCTATAGCCCGAAAGATTAGCTAACATTATGCCTTAGTATCAATTCGCGAGCCAAAACTATACAAACCTGATCCTTCGAATGCTTTGAAACATCCTTCCGGTAGACCTATACGTGTGTTGTGTTTGGACGTTGGGCTAAAATACAACCAATTACGCTGTCTTGTAAAACGTGGTGTGGAGGTTCTCGTTTGCCCATGGGACTATGATTTCCCTGCCCTCGCTGGAAAAGATTATGATGGTTTATTTATTTCCAATGGTCCTGGTGATCCAGCCATGATGAAAAAGACTGTCAAGCACATTCAATCCGCCTTGCAGGAGAACCGAACACCAATTTTTGGTATCTGTCTTGGACATCAACTTCTTGCCAGAGCTGCTGGAGCTCAAACTGAGAAGATGAAGTTCGGAAACCGTGGGCATAACATCCCATGTACAAATTTGTTGACTGGGAAATGTCACATTACTTCTCAAAATCATGGTTATGCTGTTCAAACCAGTTCTTTGCCCTCGGATTGGGAGGAACTTTTCGTCAACGCCAACGATGGAAGCAATGAAGGTATCAGACATGTTAACAGACCATATTTCAGTGTTCAATTCCATCCAGAAAGTACCCCTGGTCCTAGGGATACTGAGTTTCTCTTTGATGTCTTCATCAACACAATTGTCAAGACTCTCGATGACGAGAAGCTTCTCTCCGCGCCAGTTGTTTTCCCAGGTGGTGAAATAGCTGAAAATGAAAAGCTCACTCCAAAAGTTAACGTCAAGAAAGTCCTTGTTTTGGGGAGTGGTGGTCTCAGTATTGGTCAAGCAGGAGAATTCGATTACTCTGGAAGTCAAGCTATCAAGGCTCTTAAAGAGGAAGGGATTTACACTATTTTGATCAATCCTAATATCGCTACAATTCAAACTTCCAAAGGATTGGCTGACAAGGTTTATTTCCTTCCTGTCACTGCTGAGTTTGTTCGCAAAGTCATCACTTATGAGAAGCCTGATGCGATTTACGTCACATTTGGTGGTCAGACTGCTTTACAAGTTGGTATCCAACTCAAGGATGAATTTGAAGGGCTCGGAGGCAAGTACAATCGGATCTTTATTTCACGCTCCCTCAATGTCCCACTCTGTTTGAACGTCCATCTCCCTGGATGTTCACCTCTAGTGGGATTTTTCACCCTCTATTTTTTCCCCGTCACAAACTTCCTGGATAAGCAATTACTAACTCTTTGGTGTTTTAGTGAGTTATAGTTTTTATTCTTCCTTTTCCCTTCCCCCCTTCCCTTTCCACTTCCACTTCCCCTCCCCTCGTCGTGCCTGCCAGGATTGAACCTGCCTTGGACCTACCCTCTGGATCGACACATTCGCCTTCTTATCGGACCAACGCTCAGGGTGCACCTCCCATATGGGTGTATCTCCCCTCTGAATGTATTCAAATTACCAATGCTCTTTCCTCTTTGGTGCATTCCCCCTCTGAATGGGCCGTTTGTACGATCCCAACAGGCTTTCCACCAAAAGTATCTTTTAACGTCACAATATCACGACACTATCGTTATGAGCTATGTACGGCTACTTTTGGAGACCAGGACAAGCTGAATAGACATAATCTTCGACCTGGACACATCAAGAAAGCCGAAACCATGGCAAAGAATCTTCATAGACGCATTCCTTGTGCCTACGCTTCTGAAGAGTGTATGGCTTGGGGAAGGATTTCAAGACAGCTCGTCATAAGGCCAAGGTAGCTGCCCTCTCGACCTATAAGGTCGATGAGGACACTATCTAGAACCACGGACCCTCTTTTTGAACCCTATTTTGTACCCCTGGACTCTCCCGGACTCCATTATTTTACTGTCAGGCCCTTTTTTGCTATTTGTTACTAATTTGTAATTCAGGTTCGCGTGTTAGGCACTCCTATTAGCACCATTATCACCACGGAAGATCGTGAGTTGTTCGCTCGAAGTATGGAATCAATTGGTGAAAAATGCGCCAAGTCTGCTTCGGCCAACAATGTTGATGAAGCTATGCACGTTGTGAAGGATATTGGTTTCCCAGTTATCGTTCGTGCCGCATATGCCTTGGGAGGTCTTGGAAGCGGTTTCGCAGATAATGAGCAAGAATTACTGGAACTCTGCAACAAAGCTTTCGCCGCTAGTCCTCAGGTTCTGATCGAGCGGAGTATGAAGGGATGGAAGGAAATTGAGTACGAGGTTGTCCGAGATTGTCGTGACAATTGTATCACGGTTTGTAATATGGAGAACTTCGATCCTTTGGGAATCCATACCGGAGACTCAATTGTGGTTGCTCCTTCACAAACATTATCCGATGAGGATTACAACATGTTGAGAACCACAGCTGTCAACGTCATCCGCCATCTTGGAGTTGTTGGGGAATGTAACATTCAATACGCACTCAACCCTGACTCGAAGGAATACTGCATTATCGAGGTCAATGCTAGATTGTCTAGATCTTCAGCACTTGCATCCAAGGCTACTGGATATCCATTGGCCTTCATTGCCGCAAAGCTCGGTCTTAACATTCCTCTCAATGAAATCAAGAACTCGGTCACTCAAAAGACTTGTGCTTGTTTCGAACCATCTTTGGATTATGTTGTCGTCAAGATGCCACGTTGGGATTTGAAGAAATTCACACGTGTTTCCACTCAACTTGGTTCATCGATGAAGAGTGTTGGTGAAGTTATGAGTATTGGAAGAACTTTCGAAGAAGCCATCCAGAAAGCAATTCGTGCTATCGATTTCCACAATTTGGGTTTTAGTGCAACCAAGGCTTTGATGTCGATCGATGATGAACTTCAAACGCCTTCCGATCAACGTCTGTTTGCCATCGCCAATGCTATGCAGTCGGGTTACTCCGTAAACAAGATTTGGGAAATGACAAAGATTGACAAATGGTTCTTGAACAAGCTCAAGGGTTTGAATGACTTTAGCAAACACATGTCGACCTTCACTACAAGCACTATCTCATATGACCAGATTCGACAGGCTAAACAGCTTGGATTCTGCGACAGGCAATTGGCTAAATTTTGGGATTCCACAGAACTTGCTGTGAGATTAATGAGAACTGATGCCGGAATTGTCCCAGTTGTCAAGCAAATCGATACTGTTGCTGCTGAGTTCGAGGCTCACACCAATTATCTTTACATGACCTATAATGGATCCGAGAGCGACATCTCCTTTAATGATCACGGTGTCATGGTCCTTGGTTCGGGAGTTTACAGAATTGGATCATCTGTCGAGTTCGATTGGTGTTCTGTTCGTGCCATTCGAACCCTTCGCGAATCTGGGTTCAAGACTGTCATGGTCAATTACAATCCGGAGACCGTCAGTACTGATTATGATGAAGCTGATAGATTGTACTTTGAGAACATTAACCTCGAGACTATCCTCGATATCTATGAATTAGAGACTTCTAGTGGTGTTCTCATTGCTATGGGAGGTCAAACACCAAACAACATTGCCCTTCCACTTCATCGACAAAACGTCAAGATTCTTGGAACATCACCTGAGATGATCGATACTGCCGAGAATCGTTTCAAGTTCTCTCGTATGCTTGATGGTATCCATGTTGATCAACCAACATGGAAAGAATTAACTAGTTTCGAAGATGCAAAGACATTCTGTAACAAAGTTTCTTACCCAGTCCTAGGTTCGTACTCGGTCTACATTTTCATATGCTTTCACATCCAAATCCGTTCCCGATCCGTAACCACCTTTCTTCTCTTTTTCAAATATATCCTTCCATTTCCTAATTCGGCCTTGATTCGTCATTTCCTTCATACATTTTTGCCATGAACAATACTGACTTCCGGATCTCATACAGTGCGACCATCGTATGTACTCTCAGGTGCAGCTATGAACACTGTGTACTCTGAGCCAGATCTTGAAGCCTATCTTGCTCAAGCTGTTGAGGTTTCAAGAGACCATCCAGTCGTCATCACCAAGTATATCGAAAACGCAAAGGAGATTGAGATGGATGCCGTTGCAAAGGATGGTGTCATGGTTGGTCACTTCATCTCTGAGCATGTCGAAAATGCCGGTGTGCATTCTGGTGATGCGACTTTGATCTTACCACCTCAAGATCTTGATCCCACCACAATCAAGAGAATTGAAGAAGCTACTCGCTTGATCGGTAAAGCCCTCAACATCACCGGCCCTTATAACATTCAATTCATCGCCAAGGATAATGATATCAAGGTCATCGAATGTAATGTTCGAGCATCTAGATCAACACCGTTCGTTTCAAAAGTCATGGGTGTTGATCTTATCGAGATGGCTACCAAAGCTATCATGGGTGTACCATTCATGCCTTACCCCCCAACCGATTTACCTTCAGGTTGTGTCGGTGTGAAGGTACCTCAGTTCAGTTTCTCTCGACTTTCTGGTGCTGATCCAGTTCTTGGTGTTGAGATGGCTTCCACTGGAGAAGTTGCTTGTTTTGGGCGTGATAAATATGAGGCTTACATCAAGGCATTGATTTCTACTGGATTCAAGCTTCCAAAACGCAATATTCTTCTCTCTATTGGTTCATTCAAGGACAAGAAAGAAATGCTTCCATCGGTTGTCAAGCTTCAGAAGATGGGATACAAACTCTTTGCTACAGCTGGTACCGCGGATTTCTTGCAAGAGCATGATGTTCCAGTTCAATACCTCGAAATTCTCGGAAAGGGTGAGGATGATCAAAAGTCTGAATACTCTCTGACTCAACATCTTGCCAACAATATGATCGATCTTTATATCAATCTTCCTTCTAGCAACAGATACAGAAGGCCTGCAAACTATATGAGTAAGGGTTACCAAACTAGACGTATGGCTGTTGACTACCAAACTCCGTTGGTCACCAATGTCAAGAACGCCAAGATTCTTATCGAAGCCATCGCAAGACATTATGATATGGAAATCAGTGGATTTGATTCTCAAACCAGTCACAGGACTATTGTCCTTCCTGGTCTCATCAACATTGCCGCTTTCGTTCCTGGCATTACCACCCGTGATAGCCGTGATTTCCAAACTGTTACCAAAGCATCCATTGCATCTGGTTTCAGTATGATTCGTGTTATGCCACTTGGTCTTGATGGATCAGTCACTGATGCTAGAGCATTAAAGGCAGCTCAGCTTAACAGCAAGCTTGGTTCATCTTGCGATTACAATTTCTCTGTTGCCGCAACTTCTACCAACGCTGATCAAATTAGTCAAGTTACTGGTGAAGTTGGTTCCCTTTTCATTCCATTTAACCACTTGTCCGATAATATCAGCAAGGTACCTGCTGTTACTGCTCATTTTGAATCATGGCCATCGTTCAAGCCAATCATTACCGATGCAAAGATGACCGACCTTGCATCAATCCTTCTTCTTGCAAGTCTTCATAGCCGAAAAATTCATATCACCAACGTCACTACTAAGGATGATATTGGATTGATTGCATTAGCTAAGGAGAAGGGTCTTCAAGTCACTTGTGATGTTGCAGTTTACGCTCTTTTCTTCAGCCAGGATGAGTTCTCCGGAGCTTCTTTCCTTCCAACTGCTAGAGATCAGAAGGCATTATGGGAACACATGCATATTATTGATGTCTTTTCTATTGGTAGCATACCATATCAACTAGCAACTTTTGCTAAGGCAGAGGCAAACGCAGCTGTTGGTATTGCTGATACTTTACCTCTATTGTTCTCGGCTGTTGCAGATGGTAAACTCACAGTCGATGATATCAAGGCTCGTCTTCATGATAATCCCAAGGAGATTTTCGAAATTCATGATCAAGTCGGAGCTTCTGTAGAGATTGAAATTGATCGACCATACACTTTCAAGCCTGGAGCAGTTTGGTCCCCACTTGTTGGAAAGGTTACACGTGGAGCTGTTCAAAGAGTCATCTTCCAAGATAAGACTGCTTGTCTAGACGGTTTACCAACCCAAGATGCTGTTGATGGGAAAGATATGTCATCGCATCTTATTGATTTACATACCGCAGGACCACAATCTCCACCCGTCAAAGCTCACCCTGGATCTCCAGGCTTTGGACCTAGACCTGATAGCTCTCATGGTTTGAGAAAATTTTCTGCATTTGGTAGTAACCCATTCTCAGCCATGCGACCCCCAACTCGTTCAAGGTTCTTGGATGGTGTTGCCAATCAAACACAGCAACTTCGTTCTCCAGTTCATGAAGATATAGGATCTCCATTATATCCTCAGCCAACCATAGCACCGTCTCTACAAACTCTCCTCGGCCAATCACCATTCAAGAACCAACACGTTCTTTCAGTTAATCAATTCTCCCGTCAAGATCTTCATCTACTTTTCTCTGTTGCTCAAGAAATGAGATTAGGCGTTCAACGTGAAGGTGTCCTCTCTATTCTCAAGGGACGTCTTCTTTGCACCATGTTTTATGAACCATCCACTCGTACATCTGCATCGTTTGATGCCGCCATGCAACGATTGGGAGGACGAACGGTTGCGATTGCTACTTCTCACTCTTCCACTGTAAAGGGTGAGTCTCTAGCAGATTCCATTCGTACTCTTGGTTGTTATGGAGATGCTATTGTTCTCCGTCACCCTGAGGAGAGTAGTGCTGCAACAGCTGCCAAGTTTTCACCTGTTCCAATCATCAATGGAGGCAATGGAAGCAAGGAACATCCTACTCAAGCATTCTTAGATTTATTCACAATCAGAGAAGAATTGGGTACAGTCGGTGGTCTTACCATTACCTTTACAGGTGATCTTCGATATGGTCGCACCGTTCACTCTCTCGTCAAGCTTCTTCAACATTATGATGTCCACATCCAACTTGTTTCCCCACAAGCTTTATCCCTTCCACAGGATATCTTGGCTCTTATCAAATCCAAGCCTGGTCAATTACTATCAGTCTCTACTGAATTGACCCCTGAGATTATTGCTCGATCAGATGTTCTTTACTGTACTCGTGTACAAAAGGAACGATTTGCCGATTTGGAGGAATATGAAAGATTGAAGGATAGTTTCATCATTGATAACAAGACATTGAGAAATGCTAAGAGTTCAATGATTGTTATGCATCCATTACCAAGAAATGCCGAGATTGGAGAGGAAGTGGATTTCGATCAAAGAGCTGCATACTTTAGACAGGTACGTTACCATTTTCCGCAATGATTCAATCCTTACTAATTAATTTTTAGATGAGATATGGCCTTTACTGTCGCATGGCATTGTTGGCTTTGGTATTAGCCCCATAGATTTGATCTTATATATCTTTTATGATCTAGATTAAAGACATGGCGTTGCATACAAATGGGGGGGAGGAAAATTCGATTTTTATTTTTATTTGGTTTTATGATTTCGAGTAAATGCATTGGATACGCGTAGACATTCTTTTATGATTTGTAGTAATGGTCTCTTTTAATGATTTTGATGTATATTTATTGGAGTGATGGGTATATTTTACGTATACGTATAGGTATATATGTATCTTCATACGTATGTATGTATGTATGTATGTATGTATGTATGTATGTATTTATTGGGATTGGTTATGTATATTATAATGTATATATTATAATGTATATATTGGATGCATAGAGTATGTGTATCGTATGTATGTACATACGTACATATGTATTGAGTATTTAGTTTTAGATGGATTTTTAAATTTAATGGTACTAATAATTTGATTTTATGTTACTTGTTTTCTTGATCATTATTTGTGTATGTGTTTGGTGTTTGGTGTTTGGTGTTTGGTATTTGTATACATATCGATGTCGGTGAGACTACTGATTGCCCTGCAGAAGTTTGAGCAACTTCGGTAGTTACTAGAGTAAGGCTTACCTTACTGGATGCTACGACTCATTTCTTCATTTATCCATAGTCCCCGGTTTGGAGGCATTGTGTTAGGGGTTTGTAGTAGAAAGTTAGGCCTCTCGCTTTTCGGGCAGAAGGATATATGTATGTCTTGCTGCTATCGCCGAGAAAGCCAATTATGAAATCTGGATATTAATTCTGAGTAGCGGTCCAGAACATAAAGATTCTTCTTGTGAATTCGTGATAAGATAGGGTTATTAGATATATGAACGGTATCTTCCATATATATTGACCTCCCTGATTTCTTTAGTACTGCAGGATGGTGGATTGATATGATAGGTTTGCTATGCCGGTAGATGCAGAGGTGACATAGGGTGACATCGGGGGAACGCCTAATGTCTCGTTTGGGATGAAGGGTATCGCTTGTTTATGGTTTTGTTACTTAAAGGGATGGTTGAAAGAATTGAAAATATTGTGAGGATCATGGTATTATCTCTTGATAGAAGTTGGCGAGTCTGTATGTTCTGGGAGTAGATGCGTATATCATTGAAAGGTTCGGTATTAGTTCTAGATAAGTAATATATCGTTTTTGACTCTTGGATTGATACTTTGGAAAGAATCAATGCAGATAATATATAACAGGGGGACATATAGGAGAGGTTTATATGAGAGATTTATTCAAATTACGAAGAATAGCCATTGAAACGAAACGAAATACATAGCACTGGTGGCCCTCGAGTGGATAAAATATGCCATTTTCGGAATATCGTCCAATCCAATTGATTATGTTTCTTATCCGAGACTACTGTATGTGCGGGTAGATCAATCTAAGCAAGCAAAAAAGCGGTGCTATATTAGCTTTCCGTCCACTCGCTAAGGTTTATCCACCGGAAAAGTATTCTACAACCCGACCGACATCTACATCAATGCACCTCCCATATCCACAACATGCCTACCACCAGAAACCAAAAATTATAATCCAAATTACAATCGCAATCCTTATATCGTATTAGGGGCGACAGGATCCTCTGTTGAAGTTATCGGAATGCTTTTAGCGTTACGAATCACAGAGAAGCTCGATTTGTTTTCCCCCATACCCCAGCATTTCTTCATCCCCACATCCCCAGATATTCGGTAAAATGTTTAAGAAACGGAAGCTTGAAGGTTAAGAGGCTAAATACCCATGAAGCGTATAGCAAGCATATAGCATATGACATATAGCATTAGCATTTGGGCCTCCGAAGAAAAAAGGCCCACGCCAATTTGATAAACGGGGGGCCGCGCAACCAACCTCCACTTGTTTCAATCCCTTCCATTTTTACGCGTTAGTAAATGCCGAGATTTCATGTCCCCACGAAAGTTCGTGAGTAGACCACGAATCATTTCATCTTAACATGCAAAATACATACGGGGCATTCCTTATCGACACCGTTACAAACCATTAGTAAATTCTACGCCTTTCTCATCTTCAATTTGATTGGTGGCAAGGCCCACATCTTGGACAAGTTATGTCTGAATGGAGGTTCGGGACTGAACTACTACCCGTAGATGGTTGACAGGGGAATACTTCTTGAATGCGGCATCATGGGGCTCAGGACAGGGGCCCTTGTTTCCTTGGACAGAGATGGTGTGGAGAACGGTTTGGTTTAGCTGAATATGGGGAAGGTTTTCTCCTATATTTCAAAGACGTATCCTCGATTCGAGTGGACCATTTGGTGCTCAGGAACTTATTCTTTGGTTCCCGTTACGAGTTCCTCAATTTAAGTACTTGGAGTTTCGAGGTTCAATCTTACAATCTCAAACTCTTTTTGGATTTCTGAAGATTGAAGTTGGGTCAACATTGCGCATCTTGATTGTTGTGCAGCTTGGGAAAATAACCGCGATTCATTGGAGGTGAGACTTTATACCGAATTGTCTCTGAAGGAAACAATACAATGTCGGCTACCAAAGACATCATCGAGCGTGCGGATTCGAGCCCAAGTGGTGAATTCTCCGAAAATATCGACCATACAGCAACTCGTGCAACTTATATCGAAGCAGATGGGTTATCCGAAGAGCATAGAGAATATCTTCTTTCAAGACATGGAACTTTGGATCTAGATCCTTTACCTAGTCATAGCGATGCTGATCCATACAATTGGGAAAATAGTAAGGTATACATCGAATTACCTATCCATTCCAAGACCTCACTAATGAAAAGGATAGAAAGTTAGAAACCTTTTCCTCGTTGCATTTCATGCTTGCATGTCAACTTTTACAGCAGCAGCGATTATTCCTGCCTACCAAAGCATTGCAGAAGATCTAGGTATATCTTTACAACAAGCTTCATATCTTACTTCGATTCAAATTGCCATCGCGGGAGGTGCTCCTCTCTTCTGGAAACCATTATCCAACACTTTTGGACGAAGACCTTTATTTCTCATATCACTTCTGGTTAGCATGGTTGGAAATATAGGATGTGCCAAGTCACCTACCTATGCCAGTATGGCAGCCTGTCGTGCGATCGTTTCTTTCTTCATCTCTCCAGCTGCAGCAATTGGTAGTGCCGTCGTCACAGAATCTTTCTTCAAAAAGGATCGAGCTCGCTATATGGGAATCTGGACACTGATGGTAACAATTGGTGTACCATTATCTCCATTCATCATGGGTTTTGTCGCCGTTCACGTAGGCTGGCGATGGATTTATTGGATCGTCGCAATCATCAACGGTATTCAATTCATTGCATATCTTTTCCTCGGTGCAGAAACTCGCTACATTCGTCACGGAGTTCAACATCCTAGATCCTCCTTCAGAGAAAAATACCTTACCTTTCACCGAATTGACCCTGCACCCTTTCGCATCTACGATTTCGTCCATCCTCTCACCTTATTCGCCAAACCATGCATCTTCATTCCCGCCGCCGCATACGCCATGGTCTTCCTATTGGCCTCAGTCATGATCACCGTCGAACTTCCTCAACTATTTGGCGCCAAATTCGGTTTCGACGCTCAACAACTCGGATATCAATTTCTCGCTCTAATCATCGGTTCTGTAATCGGTGAACAACTCGGTGGGACTCTCTCTGATTTCTGGATGAATCGTAGCACGCGCAAAACAGGTGTACAACCGGCCCCCGAATATCGTTTATGGTTAAGTTACACAGGATTCATCCTCACCATCGTCGGGGTCGTGGTTTTCCTCGTAAGAACCGAACAGGCGAGCGATATGCATTGGAACATTACACCTGTGATTGGAATTGCGATTGCGGGTGTTGGAAATCAAATTGTGACGACGGTGTTGATTACTTATGCCGTGGATTCGCATCTGGAGGAATCAGCCAGCATTGGCGTTTTCATCACTTTTGTAAGACAGGTTTGGGGATTTATCGGTCCTTTTTGGTACGCTATTCTTTCTCTTCTCACTGCTCTGCCTCTTTCTGAGCAACGTGACTAACACACTGCCCGCAGGTTCCCCTCAATGTTCACAAACCTCGGTCTCTCATCCAGCGCAGCCATAGCTGCGGGTCTTCTCATCGGTGTTAGCATCATCCCAACCTTCATCTTACAATTGATGGGGAAGAGATGGAGAGCATCTAAACCCGCGGATACGATTGGACAGAATAGAGATCAGGAACCAGGAGTTACTGTTAGGAATGCGGGTGGAGATGGGATTGAAGAGAAAATGAAGTCATGATTATGATTGATTAATGAATTGTATGTTTTTTTTTACTCTAGATCGGTATGCAAGTATGCATGGTTATAGATGGGATTTAGATGGTGTTTAGATGTTAGAATAGGAATTGTATGTGGAAATGGTATATATGATAGATATTGTAGACTGAATTAAATGGCTTGGGAAAGCTATCTATTGTACCGGTCAAGAAATTATCATTGCCACTCTCCCCTTTTCCCCTAAATACTTTGAACTCAATACTCAATACCGATACTCTATCCCCATATATCCACATGATGAAAAGTAGATGACCCAAAGAATGAGGAGCGCTAGATAAGCGAGTGGAGCACTAAACATTGTAATCAATTTTAGTTATTTTTCAGATTATAAAGTATAGATTATAGATTATATCTATTCTTTTTTTTTTTCTCTTTTTTTTCTTCTTCTTCTTTTTCTTAGCACAATTTTCAATACATAAATACCACAGAGAATTATTAATCTTATCATATATAAACCCAATCAACCTATAAGTGATTACAGATTCACTTATTCCAAATAACAAATAACAAATTACCCCTTACAAACTTCTCCAACTATCAACCCCCCCCCAGAATACAACTAAATCCCACTAAACCCAATAAAGAAAGCTCAAGAAAAAAAAAAGAATGAGTATTTAAATCATACTAGAGTATATATAAAGATAAAGTACTCCAAAAACAAACAAACAAACAAACCCATATATCATATATAAATCTATCTGTATTACAATAAGAAGATACCAAATCAAAATCAACTTCAAACAAGGTTTGTTCTACACATACATAATATAATATAATTCACTATGATGCATTTTTGCTTCGGCTGCGGAAAAGCGAGGGGGGGGATTGGGTTTATCTTTACTTGTTGGTCTGCGCTGGTGCGTGTGAGGTTTGGATGGTAGGTAGGTAGGTAGGTAGGTAGGTAGGTAGGTAGGTAGGTAGGTAGGTAGATGGGTATGTGGGTATATGGGTACTCTAATCGGGTTGAGAAGTATGGGAGAACTTGGAAGTTGGAAGTTGATTATACGAGGGAAAGAGGAAATAAGAAATCAAACTGTAGAAGTGTAGAATTGTAGAATTGTATTTAGATAGCTAGGCACTCGACTTGAGGAGATAAGATGGATTATTGTTAATGTGGAAGTTGAAGTTGAAGTTGGATGCTGAAAAAGTGATGGGGTTATCGCTGAGGATGAGATTACCGGATATGTAAGTCTGGATATCGTTTGATTGTTAATTTGAATGGGGATATGGAAGGGTGATGTGAAGTCTACCGAGTGATTCATTTCGTCCATTTCGTCCATTTCGTTCATAGCTAGCTGGTATAACATACACTCTTAAAGTAAAAGCAATCAATGCTCTCTCCAAACCAAACCTTACATCTACAACTGTACGTACACCTTATCCCATGCGAGAAGAAACTCGAAATTGTAATTTACACTCCGATATTATCGAGAACCGCCCAACCCAAACCAATTTTCCATCAACGCCCGTCTGATGAAATACACAACGCCTGATATAACCATAAACAGGAATCGTAAAAATATATATCCGATCCCAGACTCAATGACAGAGTATATTCCATTGATCCAAAATATCTTCCATGTCAAATGCGATCCCCCATTGTGAACATAGGCATTTAAAAAGTTTCTGCATGGAATTAAGTTCATAGAGAAGATTTTTTGTCGTCCCCACTGCTCCGGGCAATGAATTCCCGCCTCGTAAAAATAATCGCGTCTCCGATTGACTCGAGCATCCTGACTGAATGGAAGCATCTCCCGATTCACTGGTCGCCAAAACAACTTGCCAATCCACAGTATTTGGTACATTAACCGCACCATGGCCAGCGAGGGAAAACACACAATAAACCGTTGCCGATGCAAATAACGAACTTGGGATATGTATAACATGTGCTCTACCTCTTGGTAATTGTTCTACAATCTCTTGAATGGCAATAGCATGTACGAGAGCTTTCCTTGCTTCTTCCGTACCGGCCCAACTTATCAAATCTTGTTCGGGTCTCATGATATTTTTTCCGCCACAGACATGCTGCACGATACCATACCGAGAACAGATGGATCTACAAAGGAGTGATGAATCTTTGCAAGCATCGAGACAGATGGTATGCCATCTAAGTAAAAGCTCAAGTCGCTCGCAATGTGAAAGTTTGGAGCTTATTGATATAGCTTCATAGACATGACTTAAAGCTTTTCGTGATTCTAACTTTGTAGGTACACCGACTGTAGAGAGATCATCCGAATCACAATCCGAAACCAAGGATTGAAGACCTTCTAGAATGACACGAAGGGAAAATGCCGAGAACGCATGGAAACTCGTAAGAGGTTGACTAGCCGGGTCGAATAATGATCGAATAATACTTCGGAACGAGTATTGAGATGGTTCTTGAGATCTCATATGATTAAGCCATTCATTGGCAGTCCTAGCCTCAAATGCTGTTTCACTACTAGGTAAACCCAATTGATTGGCAGCATGTCGAACTGATGGAGTCTCCCCAGACATTCGAGATATTAAACCATCCAGTACGTAATGACCCAATAATGCACGTTGTTGAATCTCTTTGGCTGCCCAAAATTTCCAAGCTTTATCCTTTTCTTCGTCAGTTGAATTTGGGCCGGGTAGATTGTTTCTTGAGTATGGTTCACTATCGGATATTGCGCATTGCCTTGCCCAAAAGAATCCAAGAGCATGAAATGCTTGACTTGTGGTCCGAATAACTCGATTTCTTGAAAGAGCGCCGTAAATTTGAGCAAGTAGAGCAGTAACAACTAATTGTACTCCCTGGCAACTATCGTAGGGACCTTTGTGGGTGATTAATGTTTCCCAAGATGTTGCAACGGCTACATGTGCAAGTCTCCATAAAGCTTCACCTTTTGCGACGGAATCTTTAGGTCCAAGATATAAGGAACCGATAGCCATGGCATTGAGAAGTAAAGGTTGAGTACATTCTCGGAAGACAAATGTTGATCGATGTAATACTGGAAAGGTGGGTATGAATCTTACGAAGAACATATGTAAACATTCATCCAAGAAGACTGAGGTGAGAGATGTAGCTTCAACAGCAGCCGTAACAGTCGATGACTATATCTTTCGATCAGTAATGGTTTCATTCAAGGTCTTGTCGAACTCACCAAACTAGTAATCATCTCACTGACATTATGTACAGCTTGATGACTTTCTCCTACCGGGATAGAACCAATTGATCCCTTCTCTTGAAATGGACCCGGTATCCCAAAACTTCCATTGTTCACACGTGATTGAGTTGTGATGGGTACCGGTAGTATCCCAATAGGCATTTGCCATGAATTCATTGGATCAAAAGACATCAAAGTTTCAAATAAATCCTCAGAATCTGGCCATATTAGTTCAAAATCAAGATCCTCTGTTGAAGATGGTGTATTCCCAATGATAAAATGACTGGCCCCACTACTGTTCATAGTTCCTTGTGATTTTGGTGTTTCGACTTGAAGATTTGTATCAATCACAGGTAACATAGTTGGTATACTTGATTGAGAATTCAAACTGGAAGGGGGTGAAGGATAATTGCCTTCTCGGCGAGTATGTAATCTTTCATGGCGAGCAAGTGAATCTTGTCTAGCAAATGGTCTTCTGCAAACTTTACATATGAAAGGTCGAGATCCAGTATCTTTTCATCATTTGATTAGCTTACAATTCTTTCTAATGAGGGATTGTCATTTGAGGGATTTGTTCTTACGGCTTCTTTCGTGTCTCTGTAATAGTGATTAGTGAGTATGAGATACATGTTGATACCATTGTGATGCTAACCCTCAAATGTTCGCCTTTGGAGAAACTTCTTTGACAAAACCTACAATCCATACCTGAATATTTTCTTGTTGCTGGTTCCGAAGTTATTGTTGATGGTTTAGGAGATTCCATAATGCCTGAAATGGGACTTTGATAGATGTTTTTGCCTTTGATGTTATGGCCTTTGACGTTTCGGCCTTTGATGTTTTTGCCTTTGAATTAGGTTAGGTGAAGTTATCTACCCGGTCTTTCTCTTTCGGTAGAGAAAGGAGAGACGAGATGTAAAAAGACAGTAGTAGTAGTAGTATAGTAAGTGATGAATGAGGTGATGCAATATTAATGAAAAGATGTACCAACGTCGTAAGCTTGTGGGGTTATTTAGAATATGTCTAAGCCCAAAAGGTCCCCCCCATAACACCGATTCAGCATGTACAGGGGGTGATAAAAAGCTTCGCATTAGGCCCTGTATGGCGTTTATACTGACCATGCTTAGCCTTTACGCTATGGCAAAGACTTTACCCACTTACTTGTCCTTAAAGTTCTCATTTGAGTTTTTGCTAAAGACTGTTCGTTCGTTCTACTTGTCCCGTAATCAAATCATTGCCCCTGGTATTTGAATATAACTCAATATTCCTTTGGAACTTGATATTCCAAGTGGATTCTGTACGGTAGATTCTGTACGGTAGATTCAAGCATCATAAATCAATTCTTCATTATCGGATTTCAGTCAATTGGAATATGGAAAAAGCCCTTTCATAAATGAGAATTTGATAAGGAGAAGATAAAACCCGATAACTCCCAATAACCAGTCTGCATTCAGTCCCTATTTCATTCCCCTCCCCATTCCTAAAAGATGCCTTTTCACCACGATCCCCAAATCCACTCAAAAGCCCTAATCAAATCAATGCTTTTGCTGAGCAATCCACTCCTCTACATCTGCCTCGAAGTCCGCATTATACAACCAGCCCAGATCAAATGGTTCTCTCTTTTGATCTGCCGAATTTCCTGGTAGACGTCTCAAATCAATTTGTTGATTCAATTCCAAAACCTTTGCGACTCTCTTATGTCGATAGTCTTGCCAGAAAGAGAGTGCACTTTGAATATCCTCCTTGTTTGTCTTTGCAAGTAGCAATGCAAAAATATAAACGTCTTCATATGCCTGGTTGATGCCTTGACCTGCAGAAGGAGGAATTGCATGAGCTGCATCACCAAGAATAACCACACGACGATTTTGAGATACCCAATTGTCGAGCTTGGGAACGATATAAAATGGCCAAACATTAATCTTATCATGGGAAATCTTGGATACTGCATTGCGGACGATCTCCGGGAATAGATCATTATTGCTTTGCAAGAATTTGACGCTTTCTTCCTTGTTGTTTGACAAATCATTCCAACCAGCTCTATCTTTCTCTTCGATGCGTAATTGTTTTCCGATCAATACCTCGGATCCATCTTCTTGTTGAGGAGCAATCACAAATGCACCCTTCGGGGACATTAAGGTGACAGGAATGTAATATCCTTCCGGAAGTTGTAGTTGAGATGTTGGTACAGCTGCTGTGATTCCAACCATTCCAGTGAACTTGGTCTCCAAATCGGGATAGAGATAACGACGAACAGTGGAATGAATACCATCAGCTCCAATGAGAAGAGGTGCAGTACCCTTTGTACCATCGGTGAATTCCCATTCAACTTGTTTATCGGTCTCCGAAGTAACATGTGAGAATTTCTTGCCAAAATTGATGGGAATGTCCTGTTCCTTGAACATTTCAAGCAACTCAGTGATTAGGATATTTCTGTAAATACGAAGGGCCTGGAAACCATATTTCTCCTCAGAACCAAATTCTTGAATCTCCACCAATTTTCCATCTCCAGCAGTTCGATACTCAAGGTTATCAAAGTTGTACCCCTTCTGACGAATACGATCATAGACGTTGAGAGCTTTCAAAATTTTGAGAGCATTTGGAGAAAGCATGACAGCACCTCCAATGTTCAAAGGCGCAGGACGACTTTCGTAAACTCGACATTTTATGTTGTTTTGATGAAGGGCGAGAGCGAGTGTTAAACCAGATAATCCTGATCCGATGATAGCGACTTCTTTAGAAGATGGCGTGGACATTATGACTGGATGAGGGAGATGAAACTTGTAAAGTTGTTTGAAGTCGTTGGAGATGTTGAGGTTGTTGAAGTTATTGAAACTATTGATCTTTTAATGGAAGTTCTTGAAGTTAAGTTATCGAAACTATTGATCTTTGAATGAAAGTTGTCTGGGAAATATAATACCTTTGGAAGGAAGAAAATGCACTTGAATTTATCCTCTTTCAATGTGTTGTTGGTCACTTGCCTCATATTATGGTCTGATTTATGCACGTGACGTTCGGATCCGAACCGGAATTTATTCTTCTGTTTATGCTCTATCCGAATATTGACTGTTACAAAAGAACAAGATTTCATAAGCAGGAGCCGGTGTTAGGAAAAATCCGGTGCGGAAAATGAATAGACCGTTGTATGAAAAGGCCGATCGGATATAAAAACTGTCGCCCACGATTGCTCGTCCGAACTACAGTCCGACAATAAGATCTTGAAAGAATTGGAACACTGAAAGTCATTGCAGATCCCCAAAAAATTATTATGGGAGCATTATGAGGATGTAACCTGGGAGCTACTGGGACATTACAAGTAAACAGAGTTAGGATTTCTATATTTCTACAATGTTCTCTCGTGCCCTCATTCTTTGACCAGAGATACCGCCGCTTCCAATATAAAATCCACTGTCTCTTTCGACCTACTCAACATCGGCGAATGACTACTCACAACCTGTCTCACCGTTAAATCCGCCCCAGCATTCGTCGCCATTTTCACAAACATCTCTTGCACCCCAACCGGAAACGTGTTATCATCCATCGTCATCAAATACCAAACCGGCAAATCCACCCATCCCGCAAAAGCCCACTCCCCACCCTCCTTCAAAACCTTTTGCGATTGCTTTGTCAACTTGCTAACCCAATAATTGCCTTCTTCCTCAGGGAGATCAGGGTAAAACGATTCTCTGGCTGGAAGTTCCAACGTTGCGAAGCCACTATCGTCGAATCTCCATAATGGTGGTGGTGTCCCGCCAACAGCGTCGATGAAGCTCACTCCTGTCTGCCCAAAACCACAAGCCATCATAGCGAGACCAATTACGTGGCCGGTCGGTCGGTCGCTTCTGGATTGTAGATCATCTGGGTTGTGGCGGGTGAGACCTTTAACCGCACTCTGACCAACTGCACCACCGTAGGAATGCACCACTATTATCACATCACGTCCTTCCTTGGTCTCTGATAATACGATATCTCGGACGGCGACGATATCATCGCCAAAACCCGTGGTGGGATTCCCTGCCGTTGATGGGAGTTCCACCGGAATACATTTGTACTGTTGTTCTTCCAGGTGTGAAATGACTTTCTCCCAAATCTCGGCACGATGCCATGCTCCGGGGATCAAGACAAATGTTGGTTTGCTAGACATATCGATATATTCTGAGCTAAAGGTAAGGATTTGGCAGGTGGTAGGCGAATGTAACCGAAAGTAGACGGAAAGATTGAGATGTGAAAGATGATCCAATTATCGAGAAGAAGTCACTATTTAAGATATCTCAATTTTGGAAAGATCTGGGAGTTTCCTAACCATATGACCATATCTCACCGCCAAGTAGTCAGCAATATGACTTGCTTCCAGGACCTTTTCGCATTCCTCGTGAGATATCGGGTGAACTTCGGTTCAGTTAGGAAGTGGCCTCGAAATTCATAAAGTAGAGATTTATTGAACAATCTCTTCCTGCTCATTTCGATCATAGTTTCTGTTAAAGACTTATTGGATTTTCGATTGGAATGGCCTCATCTTCCATGCTAGGAAATATTGTGACCTACCAAGAACGCATATTGGTAGAGGAATAACATCTTGTCGTGTCGTGACTTGAGTTCTCCATACGTCCATCTCATATACTTTGAGGATATCATCAGGAAACTCGGAAACCAGATATACAAAATTTCCAACTCTCATCTCCTCGTCACAAACAAGCCTTGAGGGGATCATTCTGGTGTACAAGGCAGACTTGAACAGTGTGTCCAATAGTCTGGATTGCAGTTCAACCAAGTCCAAAACAGGAAATTCATCGAGCCACTTTCTGTTTCTGATTCTTACCTGAAAGCGAGAGCTGCCAAAAAATCATTCTTCGGAATCCTCTTCTGCGACACACCGTGAGAGTGGCAATGCCTTTCTCCTGCTCTTGAACCTCAACTCCATGGAGAGTTGAGCGATTTCTTATCTACTAATATATATTGGATTAAGCAACTCTCTGCCTAGAGAAAATGCTTCATTCTATATCATATTATGATTACTGGGTTCTTTTATCCCATTGTGCGTGCCGATATAATACCTACGTCTCTTTCTACGAAAAGAACTTCATGGTGATTCGAGAAGATAGACAATAATTAGAACTTACTTTCGGATCTAGTTTGGTAAGTGCTCCCTACCCGACTAAAAGCCCACATACAACATCCCAAGCGCCGCTAGCTCTGTGAGTGCCACCCACGCGATATAAGAGTGTATTTAGTGCATCAAATGAAGAAGAGATCTGGCATATGCACGTGATGGTCTATTTGCTAAGGACATGCTAAGTTTCTAGCCCTGCGCACCAAGATGCACACATAATAAATAAATATTTTTCAACGACTTATATCTCGCATAATCCTCGATATCTTCATCAATTCACACAGGCTTCAATATTTTTGCCATTTTCCACCTGTCTACCATTTCACTCCTTTCTCATTATGTCCAGAATTCCAACACGGGTGATGGTCATTTCTGACACTCACGAGCACGCCCTCAATGGAGCTAATATGCCAGACGTAGACGTCCTCCTCCATACTGGGGATTTAACCAATTTTGGGGAATTAAAGGCTTTGAGAGATTCCATCAAAATGATGGGTACCATCACAGCCGAATTGAAACTGGTCATTGCTGAGAACCATGACATTTCTCTTGACAAGCAGAACAGGGTGGAAAATATGTCTGATGACGAGTATTTGGAATACCATCATTCCGCCCTCGAAATCATGGCGGGTCAATCGTCGAAAGATGCCGGCGTTACCTATCTCAAGGAAGGTACCCATACATTCACACTTAAGAATGGTGCTAAATTCACAGCATACGCCTCACCATATACGTGTGGGTCTATGGGCTTTCAGTATCAAATAAACGAAGATCGTTTTAACGACGCAACTCAAGTCGCTCCAGGCCAGACTTCGATCGCCACCAATCCTATTCCCGAGGGAGTTGATATCGTCATGACTCACGGTCCTCCACACACGATACTTGACTAAGTTGACGGCGAATATAAAGGTTGCCGCAATCTTCTTCGTGCCGTTGGCCGTGTGCGACCACTTATGCACTGCTTTGGGCACATTCACGAAGGAAGCGGCGAAAATCTGGTAACATGGAAACCTGATGGTAGCGTTAAAGATCCATCATCTGCAACGCCCATGGAGACGAAACAAGTCAACGAATACCCGTATACAAACGAGTGGCCTATTCAATCTGGAAAACAAACGCTTATGATCAACGCGGCGATCATGATGAACACCGCAAAGGGTATGCGTCCAAATTATAAACCCTTCGTAGTATCACTGGATTTGCCTCGCCATAATTAATTTGGATATCTTGCTTTTATTTTTCCTGTATACTAGGTATTTTGCGGACTTTTTAAAATTGGTTTTTGGCGGATTTGGCGTTGGTGGATATGTGCTGTGGGATTTGAACTTGATGGTATGATGGTTGGGTGGATTATGTACAGGAGATGGGATTCGAAGCAGCTTTATAAACTTTCTTTTACCCCTTAACCTTTTTAAATGCATGCCATGAGAACTGTGTCTATTGACTGCTATGTATTGTTGAAAAAATTAATAGGACATATAGATTCTAAAATCTTAGAGCCAAAGCCTTCCGACTCAGAATTTATGATTCGTTGACCATTGATTGTTCTGACACCGCCATGATTCAACATTTGAAGTATCGTAAAATATATATCCGGAGTGTTTCATCATTATATCATTCCACCAAGTTCTAAATCCCGAGGCCGCCTGGGCAGAAGTGACTTAAACCTTATGCAGACGTGGTATAATTCCAGCATAGTTCGCGGGTTACTCATAGAGACTTTACTGGGAGAATGGTAACAACGCCATGGCTGATGTTCTGCATAATGACTGTGGCTACCTGACGTTCTACTAAGGTTGAACCGACTTCGACTCATCTATAATCACGGCTGCTTTAGGAAGATAACAAGTTTAATGACTCTTCCATATCTGATAATTCAGAGACCGCTGGGACAATCGTGAAAGCACATAATAAAACGCTGGACGCCGGAAATATCTCATGGCCTGTACGCACCCTTCATTTTGCCGAATTCAGTCTAACATGAGATTCGACAATCAAATGGCCTTTTAGGCTTGTGTTATAGTACGTGAGATTATAGAAAACTCCCGTATCTGAAAAAGTGGTTGTTCCAGCTTGTGAACGAACTCCAATTTTGCTTTGATTCTTGGGGGACCACAATCATATCGACGTCTAGGGGAATATTGAATGACCACTGGAACCAGGTGCTCGAAAGCTATTAAATGGCGTCGCATTTCAATCTGCTGTGAACGAAAAGAGATACTGCCCTCACTTTGAAGTCATGTAATCGGTCATGTACCGGAAAAGGCGTACAAAAAATCCACTATGATGGATTGACCACTTGGGAAAATTGCGACTTGCATATATAATCACTTTCTTAGTTTGAAAATTTTCTCTAAAAGTAGTGCATATATTCCCTAGTCTCTGTATACACTTTGCGCATATGCCATGGCGAGTCAAGACATGCTGCAAGCTGTGCAAGGGCGTCTGAAACATATAATACAGCACGGAATTGATGGTAGGATTCAACCATTTCGAATAATTTCATCACCATCATTCATCGTGGTCTTCAGGAATGCAGCACCCAGTATTGAGATATGGTAAAACATGCCGAGCCAATCTGTTATACCAGAAAATTGATCGCGAACCATCTCTTTTTCCAGAAAACTCTTCCTCTCAATCGCTTGGAGCAGAGTAAGCTATGGGTCGAATCCACGTCTCCTTTTCCTGTCGCTGAACGGAAATCCAACCCATCAATCCAATTCGTGCTAGAAAGTATATTCCACCTCGGCACCACAGAAGCTTCACGAATAGCCTACCGATGAGATTTTCGATTTGTCGACTCCTACTAGGTAATTTAAATTAGAATCTGGGGCACAGAAGTGTTGCGTCTAGTAGCACAAATGAATTGTATGGCAAACCTTGAATCAGAGATGTGATCATCCGAGGAAGACCAAGTTTGCCAGCTTCTGGGCAACGAGATGAGGGTCCATAGTTGCAAGAAGGAGATGTATCCATGCGTAGACTGTAATTACGCTGCAGACAATCATCGCCCAATCTGTCGTATATCGAGAGTGACACTCTTTTCGCCTTGACCTCACCGTTTCCCCAGGAAAAGTCGCCCGCGGCCTCACCACAATAGACTTATCATGTTGCTCGCAGTGAATCAGAAACTTTCTTTCTCCCAAAGAATGGCTCCTATCTCATAATGGTCACATGTATTCACTGGTCCTCAACCAAGCATTCCTCGCTCATATATTTATGGTAGACAGGTGTGCGAATGTTGACTCTGGCGAAATGAGAGAGTAGCAGACTCCATAGCAGGGGCCGTCCATATTGTATAGGCTCGTTGCAGTCGTCTATTGTGATTCGTATATGCGTGAAACAAATGGGAAGTTTGCAGGCTCATTGGCCGTTTCGAGCCTCTGAACGTTACAGTTGTAGCACAATTCCCAGTCTCGGGATCCGACTTCTGCGAGGTATAATTGGCATTTCCCAGTATATCCCTCTTCCATAGAAATGTAGCTATGAGCAGAATCCACGTTCTCATTCCCTGTCGTGCTCGCCAATAACTTCAAACGTCGTCTGCTGGTAAGATTCGAATCATAAAGACCCACGCCGACATCACTGCAAAAGAAAATTCAGATCAACAATCCCTCGCAGACCTGGCACACATAGTTGCTATTGAGCTGAATCCGCATACCAATTTTCAGATTCCCAGAAATGTTGTTAGTGTTGCAATGGTGGTTCTCTGTTTCAGCGATGTTCAAGAATCCTCAAAACGTTCGACGCACGGCGAGCCAAACAGTTAGAAATCGTAATACCTCCAAAACTTGATCTCAGAAACTTATTAAACTTTGCTATTATACTAAATAGTACCTTCTCAATCTATTTCCTGAGTTTTAAGAACTTCTGACACCCAGATTTTCCATAATCCCAAAATGAAGGTTTTCCAGCCTTATTCTGACCAATGGCAGACCTTCCACGTGATATTTTTGTGTATCAAAAAAGTTATGTTGCACGTCTGAGGGGTATATGAAAAATGGGGCTTTTTGACAAAGTAGAAATCTTTTTGTAGATATAGAAAGCTCTCGACAGCGCGATTTCAGGAAAACTATCGGCGTTCAAATCCGAAGAGTAATTGAGGTAGGAGAGCTAAGGGCGTTTTTGATGGTTTTGAAGTCGGTTTGTTTACTTGCGGTTATCATCCCGTCAAAATCTTCGTCTGATGGTGATTTCTTCATTCACTTGCACAGCACGATTTGATGGAGCTCGGTACCTCTTCAACCGGTCTATCCAGTAAGGTTTTTGAGCTCGGAATGGATTGATTACTGTCGACATCACTCATATCAAGACTCAGACTCATTCCCCCACCTCTCAAATTTCATCGGCTCCGACTCAGACTTCACTCAGCAAACCACTCTTGATATTCAAGAAGAACCTTCTAACAGTCACGTCCCAAGTATCATGCACATACTTCAAACAACATGCGGATGGAGATTTAGGATTCAAGAATGGACTAGATCTGTGACAATCTGTCTATCTAATTGCAAACGGTGCAAATTCTTGGTATTTCAAAGCAATAGCCCAATTAGGAGATAGATACGATATTCCGAGAAAACAGAGTCAAGAAGGTTCTTCTGGGGATTCACTTGACGATTTTGGCAGTAACAATGAAGCCTGGAAAGAATAAATTCCTTAAACTATAAATTCCCAAACACCAAAACCACCTATGCAAGAAACTCCAAGAAACTTCCCGAACCTCTAAATGTTATCTAAACGCGCCCCTCTAATACAATTTCACCAACCCAAAATCACCAATCCCCCAATCTCTACCAACCACTCAAAACCTCAACCCTCTTCCCAAAATAACTAGCAGCCGCCGCTTGTCTACCATCCTTCTCCATCTCTACAATGCTCTTCTTAAGCCCCAAATTCCTCTTCAACACTTCCATCTCCATTCCCCCAACCAATCCACCAAGCGCCTCCAAAACCACCGCTTCAAACTCCGCAATCTCATATTTTGACACGCTTTTCGTATCATACTCCAATCTCAACGCAATGGCATCATCGGAAAGAACTGATAACTCAACGAGTAGCGCGAATTTACTGCCTTCGGTGTAAGTAATCAGAGGATCCACACCGGCAATCATAGTCTTGGGGGTGCGATTGTCGTGGAAAGTGACCATGACGTCCAGGAGAGGATGATTGGGGAAATGCGTTTTGGTGCATGTGGCGCTGAGGATTTGATCCCAGGGCATGGCGTGCGCGATGGCTTCTTGACTGGAGGTTTGCACGGTGCGTAGGAAGGAGGCGGTGCTTGTGGATTGGGTGGATGGGTGGCGGACACGGATGGGGAGAGGTTCGAGGAATAATCCGACGGTGTCGAGATCTTTGGCTCCGCGGTTGAAATAGGGTCCTCCCAATATAACGTCGACGTCATTTTGGTCGTGCTGGAGGGAAAGCGCTACGGCACCAAGAGCCAATTGGTGGAGTGTGAATTTTTGTTCATCTGTAAATGTGAGGATTTGACGCGTGAGGTCTTGAGGAAGCTTCGTAAGACGTGTACGACCGGCGTATGTGGTACGTTCCGAGAGATTGGGAAGGGTGTAAGTTTGTGATGCTCCCTGGAGATATTCTTTCCACCATTTCTGCTCGGCTGGTGTGGCTGTGTTGCTCCATTGTGAGGTATCCATATACGTCTGCTCAACAGGTTGTAACGAGCCACCGCTATAAAGAGTAGTGACTTCTTTGAGGAGAACTTCGAGGGATGTTAAATCCGCAATGATGTGACTCATGGATGCAAGCATTGTGTTACGGGAAAGGAAAACTCGAATGGGGTGTTGACGCTCCAAATCAAAAGGTCGGTTGCATTCTCTCCAGAGGCCAAGTTTGTTGACCGTCTTGATCTGAGGTGGGAATCGGTCGTAACCTCTTCGTACCCCTCCTTTTGGTCCGGTCCTGACATATCTGCATCGGAGAATACGGTGGCGTGCTAGTACCGTGTTCCATGCCGAGATGAGTTTGTCGGTATCCACTACGTTACTATCAATTGAGCAGGCATAGGTAACGTTGAATGAGGAAGTTCCGACATTCAATCTATACTTCTCCCACCATTCACGCTCGATGGGGGACACTCTGTATTTTCCCAGCGGTATCAAACCATCATTGTCATCGACAGGTTGAGCTTGAGCACGAAGATTATCGACGGTCTTTGCCATTTCGAATAGATTGACCGATTGCATGATATGAGAAACCGTCATCCTCACATGGAATATATCGGAGAGTTTACTGGCAAGACGAAGCTGCATAACCGAATGACCTCCAAGTGATACAAACTCCGAGTCTCTAGTAATCTCCACATTAGGCTCGAGCCCCAATAATTCCTTCCATGTTTCGGCGATCTTAGCTTCAGTTGAACTTTCAATCTTCTTCGGTGCGGACTCTTTTTCTCCCAGCGTCATACTGGTAATAGCCTTGTAGTCCAATTTTCCAGCTGGGGTCATGGGGAATTTCTCCACGGCCATAAATACTCTAGGAACAGCATGAACGGGCAGAACCTTGGTAACCTTTGCTCTGACCTTTGAAATATCAAGTGTCTCAGGTTGAACCATGGCAACAAGGTAATCGCCCTTCTGACAAATAGCGATACCTGAACATTCGGGAACAGCCTCGGCAACACGAATCTCCAGATCATTAAGATCAAGACGGAAACCACGTAATTTGATTTGCCGATCATTACGACCTAGACATTCAACCTCACCGGCTCTATTAAAGTATCCTCGATCGCCGGTTCGATACATCCTCTCACCATGACGCTTGCAGATGGTGTCTGGAAGGAATCGTTCGGCGGACATTTGTGGCATGCCGATATATCCACGCGCTACTTGCACACCGGCGAGATAGATTTCTCCTATCACACCGGGTGGAAGAAGCCGTTGGTTTCGATCGAGGATGTAGACACGAGTGGTGGGATTTGGAGCTCCTATGTTTACTGGTTTTCCGGGAAGGAGACGTTTGATGGTGGCTCCGCACGTGGCTTCGGTAGGACCGTACATGTTGTAGAGGTTCTTGACACTGGACCACACATCGTTTACGTGTTGTGGTACAGGTTCGCCGACAAGATACACGTTTCGCAACATGGGGAAGTCTTCTGGATCTAGAATGTTGGCGATGGATGGAGTTAAGATTGCCGCGGTGGATTTTTCCAAATGAGAAAATGGATGGATGCCATCAGCTAATACAATGGTGGCACCATAGCTTAGAGCAGAAAATATCTCATGGATACTTCCATCAAAGGCTGGAGACATTAATTGAGATATTCTTTGACCAGGCAGTGCGAAAAGTCGAACAGCAAGATCTTTTTGGAATGCTACCAGTCCTTCATGACTACACATGACACCCTTAGGTTTACCGGTTGAGCCAGATGTAAAGCAAAGATAGGCGTTATCTGCAGGTCTTGGTGTTTGTCTTGGAGCGACCGCAGCGGAGCTTGGCACAGGTAATTGAACCAAATCCTCAACCGAAAGACACAATCTGCACGACTCTGGCGCAATACCCCGTTGAGAGGATGCTGGTGTCAAGAAAAGCTTTCCGCCAGCAGTCTGAAAATTGGCTTCACGGATATGTCCTGGCAATGCCGCATCTTGTGCCGAATATACCGCACCAGACTTCAGAATACCGTAGATGGCCACAAGCCAGTTGATACTTCTATCGGCATGAACGCAGACGATATCTCCTGGTTGGACGTACTTGGAGAGTTGAGCTGATAACTTGGTGGCCAGTTTATCGAATTCTTGATAAGTTAAGCTTGCTCCCGCTTTCTCAACGGCTAAAATGGAGGGGTTTTCTGCGGCGGCGCGCTCGAATAGGGTTACTAAATCATCTTTGATTGAGGCTGGTGATGTTTCATCGGATAGGCAGTTTCCCATCTTCATTAAAGTCTCATGAGATCCGGTAGATAAAAGATTAGAGAAGCATTCACCGATGGTCTTGGTTGGTGACAGAAGGGACAAGATTGCGCTTTGGAAGTTCTCGGACAGCAGTTCGATATCAGACTCTGCATATTTATGTGTTTGGTATGACATCCTGATAGTTCCAGTTGTGGTCATGAAGATGCTGAGCGGAATGTCTGGAACGACTTTGAACCATGACTGACCAATGGGGCGAACCTTGTGATTATCTGTAGGTTGCATATCAAACTCCATTGCCAATGCCGATGCAAATTGTCTACTGTATCCATCTTCGGGAAGCGAATGTTGGAACGAGCTTAGCTCAACCGAGTGTCTAAAGACAGATTGAACATATTCCACAGTTGTTTGGCTGCGGTCTAGCGAAACATGAAATGGCAAGGTGTTGATCAAAGGTCCAATCGTGTCATCCATTCCATGAATTGGTAAATTACGACCAGAAAGGACAGTGCCAAAAACCACGGTATCGGAATCAGCGTACATGGATAGTACCAGACCCCAAGCTGCTTGAAACCATGATGCCAATGAAATACCAGCCGACTTTGCAGCGGCAGAAATCTCATCGGAAGGTATCGTGAACGAAACATCGGCATTTCGTGATATCTTGGAGGCTGAAGATGGAACTGGAAGAGCTAAATCGCCCACTGGTGATGGGTGTAGCTCCATTTGCTTCCTCCAAAAAGCTCTGCTTACATCTCGACTAATCTGCTGATACTTTTGTACTTCATAGATAACATTCGAGAATGGTGTGCCAGGAACGATACTCTGACCCATCACAATCTTTCGAACTTTCTCGTACAATAGATTTGCCGAGTATCCATCAATGAATGCATGATGAACCCGCCATATTATCGTGCTAACGCCAACATTTCCGGATCTTTGGGTTCTTGGAGTGAGAACTTTAAAAGTCACCTCCATCTTTTGCGGAACAATCTCCTTCTCTAGTTCCGAAATATATGTATCTGTATCCTCAACAAAAACCTCATCCCAGATGAATGGTAGCGGTTGTTTCGAATATGTCGCAGTAGCTCTTTCGTGATCAAAAATTGTGCGGAATACTGGTTCAGAGTCTACAACCGACTTCCAAGCCATTTTCATGGTTGGGATATCGGCAGTACTGTATGTTTCATAGAAGCTGATGATGTTGCTACCAGGTTGCCTTTGATAGCTGTGCATGAAGGAATGTTGCATCTCTGTTATTGAAAGAGTGGAAGTGGATGCTGCATGTTTGTTGGAAGGCATAGGCCTAGAGAGTGACATGCGACGTTCATGACTCAATCGTGTAGGGCTGACAGGTGTATTCAGATCATGGGTGTTCTTTAGAATGTTTGTTGAAGCAGTAGATCTTGTTTCGGTAGCCGATTCGATGAGTTGTGTGAGGGTGGGACTTAAAAGAATGGATGGGATTGATAGGGCAAGACCATCTTTCTTGCACGCTTTGGATAGCTTGATAGCCATCAATGAATGGCCACCAAGGCTAACAAAATTGGATTCCATGTCAACTTTCGTTGGAAGAATCTCGAGTATCGAGCATAGGTGACTCAGAATAAGGGCTTCTTTCTTTGACGGTATCATACCGGAAGTTCCTTCGACCATGTTTCGTTTGGGATAGTTATTGCTACCAATGATATCAATGAATGGAGACATTATGATAATGATCTTTGTTGTCGATGCTGATTTCTGAGATGGAAGTACAAATGCAGGAGGAGAAAACGGCCATAAATAAAGGAATCATGGTGATGGTTAGAGCAAGGAACTTTCTAGATGAAGCGTAAATCTTCTCATCCGGCTCCGAAAAGTCAATGATATTTCATCTAAAATCTCTCCTCAGCACTTCCCAGTGATGAGTATTGCAGGAACGAAGCTTACATGTCAGGATTCGCAGAGGCCGAGGGGCAGCATCTTCAACACATTCTAGATGCATACACCGTATCGAGCCAGTAACTGAAAGCTCAGTTCTGCAACCCATGGCAATTGTGAGCTCTTGGCTACGTAAAATTGCGTGATATACGCGCACACAAGTTTTTGTATCACAGGTGGTGCCCTACTTCCACATTTTGAGCATAGTCACTGGATTTACAATCACAAAATCCGCTCGTTATGATCATGTGTAACGTCAAGCCAGAGGGGAAAAGTGTGGAGACCAATATTAGCCTCCCATGCCTAAGGCTACTAACGTTGAACGCTTAACTCGTATAGTACTTTCGTTTGTAATGAAAATCCTATTCACTAGCCTAAGATGCAAGTCAAAGGTGTGAATAAAGTTGCGCCAAGCGGTAGGAACAATAAGAAAAAGGGGAGCTGTTGTGAGGATCGCTTGATCCCGAGCATCTCCGAACGGAGACATATCCGGAAATGATAAAAAATGCTGTCGGAGCGATAAATCCACATTTCTTACTTGCAGGCTGATATAATAGTCCTGTCTGAGACTTAGTCATACGTAGGATGCAGGTGTGGGACCATTGGCTCGTATATGGTAAGAACTAAACGTAGTTTTTCGGCAAATGTGTCGAATTCACAAAATAACGTAGTACCGGATCCGAAAATATCCCTTGTCAGCACGTTGTTACCACGATTTGATATGGAACAGGCTTTTATATTGCGTGCTGGAATTATATAATGTTAATCAGTGTCATTCACCATCGATTTTTAGAATTTCAAATCATCAACTTTGAGCTCTAAACTTCTGCCACTTTTCTCTCTTCATATCCAAATTTTCGGGTCTAAAACTGGTACTTTGTGCTCGAAATGTCTCTTCCAAAAATTGCCGTCATAGGTGGTAAGTCATTTTCGGGATTCGGGTATTAAAATTATGCAAAGACTAATGATTTACAGCTGGCCCAGCGGGGTTAACTTTTGCTCGTCTCGTTCAATACAACGGTATTCCATGTACCATATTCGAGTTAGACGAAGATCGAAATGCACGTACTCGAGGAGGTACACTCGATATTCACGAAGGATCTGCTCAAGTTGCACTCCGTGAAGCTGGACTGTATGAACAATTTTTGGCAGTTGCACGACCTGAGGGCGAAGTTCTCAAAATCTACGACCCTTCTGGAAATTTGCTTATGGATGAGAGCAAAGATATTGGTGAAAGCAGACCAGATTCTTTCAAAGGCCGACCTGAAGTCGATCGAGTCCAGCTCCGTAACATGCTTTTGGATTCTCTTGAGCCTGGTAGCATCAAGTGGGGACATAAACTACAACGTGTGGAAACATCCGCTGAAGGAACCTCCCTCACATATGATTTACACTTCCAGGATTCTGTTGAGAGAGGTTTTGATTTGGTTGTTGGAGCGGATGGAGCATGGAGTAAAGTACGCCATATCATTTCCAACACAAGACCAAAGTTCTCTGGAATCACTGGAGTAGAAGCCAAAGTTTTGAACATCGATCAGAAGGACCCAGCTCTTGCAAAAAGGGTAGGCTTGGGTATGTGCCTCACTCTCGGTAACCACCAAACCGTGTTGTCACAGCGTAATGGAGATGGATCTGTCCAAACATATGGATTCTTCAGAAGACCTGAAGATTGGCAAGAAACCTGCGGTATCGATTGGTCTGCTCCTGGTGTTGGACAGAAGTTTGTCGATAAATATTACGAAGACTGGGACCAAGACGCAAAGGACCTGATAACCAAGAGCGATGAAGAACCAATTCCAAGGCCAATGTACATGCTTCCAATTGGTCATAGATGGCTTCACAGAGCTGGGTAAGATACTTTTCCTTCCATTGGGTCTTTGTCGACTCTTTCTCCTTTCAATATTTTAAGAACATTATCTGACCATTTCTTAGTGCAACCGTATTAGGTGATGCAGCTCATCTCATGACTCCATTTGCGGGTGTAGGAGTAAACGTTGCGATGGAGGATGCAATGAAGCTCGCAAGGGCTATAATTGCTCGCAAACCAACCTGGGAAGGAAAAGAAAACTTCGATGACGCAGAGGGTTTGTCCGAAGCTGTAAGAAAGTATGAGTTGGACATGTTTGATCGTGCAGAGGGGTATGCGAAAGAAACTTGGATGTACTTGAACCTTTTCTTCAATGAGAGAGGAGGACATGCAATGGTTGAAAGCTTCGCCGAACAAAAGAAGCAGCAGCAAACGGAAGCCGAATCTAAGATTTTGGAGAAGGAGACGGTCAATACCGAGGTGGTAAGCGCTTAGAACTTTGGCTTTGTTTAATTTGTCGGAGTTATGGTTGGAGCTTATTGTTACGGACAGGTAGATAAAACTGTTAATCGCCTTCAATTGTCTCAAAATCAATGTCGATGCCAAAATCCTACATTACAGTCGTGAGAATGGTTAAACTGCTGTCGGGATAAATGAATGATCTGGTGAGTCATCGGTACTGCAGTTCACGGGCTGCTAGTCATGATGACTTCATAGTGAGCACATGATGTATGTGCACTCCAGATTTGAAAACTAAAAGAATGGTGGAATTGATTCGGTGGATATGTTTTTGAATAACTTCAAAACGACCAATGAGATTGCTATAAGAGTTAGATTCAAGGTTCAATATTCATTCTGTTGTTGTCAGGACGCATGGAGGACTATTGAGCCTGTGAAGCGACCACTTGGTGATCCAATAGCCAACCATTCAACTGCTCTCCAACATCAACATGCTAATATCGATGTTTGTAAACAGTTTGGGGATTTAGAATAAACATCTCAAAATGAAATTAAATCATTGTAGGAGTCCACATTAGGTGCAAGAAACGTGAAGGAGTCGGCTCCGATCGGATCCGATCCCCAAAAGCATTGCCTCCAGGAACAGAGTAAATATACAGCTCAGGAATCTTTTGGCTTCAAAACCAACTTTGAACGAGCTCAAGAACAACCATAATTGCATATAAGGAAACAGAAATATCGCCGATCTGTATCTGCCAGCTCTCCTCAACCGTCCGTAGCATGACTTTTACATACATCACACAACCTTTGCGTCCCAATTGAATATTCATCATAAGCCTGATAGACGACAGTCAGCTGAAGCGTAGCATTTCAAAAGCTATGCAGATTTTTGTGATTGGCGGTAGTGGAAGGACGGGTAAGATGGTTATTGAAGAGGCCCTACTTCGAGGTACGTACATACCGTAAGAATGCATTAGCATACCGAGAAATCAGCGATGTCGTCACTTCTTATACTTCCGACACCTGAAAGCTGATGTGCAGGATTAGGTCATGATGTGACAGCACTGGTTCGAGATCCCTCCTCAATAGAGACCAGGGATGGCTTAAAGCTTGTCAAAGGTAAGGAACTAGGCCTCAAATACCGAAATTGGGCATTGCATCCAAGCTGGGTATCTGCAAGAAGGCCATTGACTAACTCTAACCACCACAGGTACCCCCCTCAATAAAGCCGATATCAAAGCTGCATTCGAAGCAAGTCCCGAAATCCCGTCCGTTGTTCTTGTTACATTGAGCGCGCCTCGTACATCCGATAGCCCCTTCGCTGCATCGATATCACCTCCAAGGCTTATGGCAGACTCCAACGCCAATATAATTGCTGTTATGAAGGAATTTGACGTGCGTAAGATTGTGGTGATGCAAGCGTTTGGTGTTGGGGATAGCTGGCCGCACATGCACTTCCTGCTTCGAATGTTGATGAAGAAGTCAAACATGTACCTCCAATACGATGACCACAACTTGGTGGATAAAGAGGTGAAGGCAAGTGGGATTGACTATATTCTCGCTCGACCTGCAAGACTGGAAGAAGGTGAAGTAAAGCCCGTCAAAGTATGTGGGAACAAGGGTAAAGGCATGGCCATGATGGCTAGTATCACTCGCGAAAGTGTCGCCAATTGGCTTGTCGATGCAGCAGAGCAAAAAACATGGGATTCACAAACTCCGGTATTGACGAACTAGAGTCCATTAAGAGTGGAGAGTGGAGAGGTGACTGGGTGAATGGTGGGTGAATGGTGATAGGAGTTGTTTGTTGAGGATGGAATGGTGTAATAATTATCCCTTTTATCAAATGCAGGGACCATTTTTTCCATATGTCTGAGAAACAAAAGTGGCGGGACCAAGTATGCTGACGATAAGTATAGATGAGATTAATGATAGCAAGTCCTGTACCTACGTTCTCTCTCATTCAGGTTCTCGTGTGGGTTACGATTTGTGGTAGTTCTTCCGTTGATTTGATTGCGATTGCATAATGCGACATATCAGCTTCTCTCAGGCCCACCACCTCTTAGGTTAGTTAACCTTAACCTTATCGACCAACAGTGGACCATCGATAACTTGGCAATATTAACCCGCAAAACACGTTAGAGCAAAGTAACGTAAGGAAAGTTTTAATAAGCTTTTTGGTTATGGGTTGTGGGTTATGGGTTGTGGGTTATGGGTTGTGGGTTGTGGGTTATGGGTTATGAGTTATGGGTTATGGGTTATGGGTTATGGTTATGGTTATGGTTATGGTTATGGTTATGGTTATGGTTATGGTTATGGGTTATTGTACCTCAGTACCTAATAGGTAACGTGCCATGATGTCTTATATGGAGAGCTTATATAAGGGAACTTTACCTACGGGTTAGATTATATAAGGGAACTTTACCTACGGGTTAGATTATATGAGTGAACTTTAACTATCGGTTAGATTATATGTCATATGTCTTATATGTCTCTCTATCTCACTAAACGCTAAAACTTATTAATCCTCCACAATTCGAAATTTATAGTAATTAGGAGAATTAATAACCTCAAATCGGAAAAGTATGATTACTACAATACCTTACTGTACGTACTTTTTCAAACCAGAGTAAGCACCATTATTTTACCGGCTGATGAAAAGACAGGCCATCATGCAAATCTCACCGGCTGACTGTACTATACATATTCTGTATATTTTATACGGAGTACATTCAATATCTCTGTGATTATTAACTACCTTAGTTATAGAACAAGAAAGAAAGTCTTGGGTATTTTCATTGGCTGTTCTCATCACGAGAATCTGATATTATTATTATTATTCTTATTATTCTTATTATTCATATTATTATTCTCATATTATTATTATTATTTTTATTTTTATTCTTATTCTTATTATTTTCCCTATTCTTATTCTCATTCTTATTCTCATTCTTATTCCCATTCTTATTTTTCTTTATAGGTTCTTCTGTACCTGCTTCTGTTTTGCCCCCATCAGATCAGTGAATCCAAACAATTTAATCCTCCGATTTCCCCTCTCCCGGTCAGATCCTTTCCACATTAATCCATCACAACTTCCCACGAAGTACATACACCAAGTACCTAATTGGCAACATACTCCGTTCCTCCATAACCTCTTTCATATCCTACCTGCATCTGTTACCACAGGAATCACCGAGCCTTAATAATATTCAATATGGAGGATACTCGATTTGATTCATCTCGCAAACGTCCACGACCAGTTGTGTCTTGCTTAAGATGTCGGGAAAAGAAATTGAAATGCGATCGACTTTTACCTTGTCAAAATTGTACCAAGATTCCAGGTGGATCAGCTGAATGTACTTACAATCACGACTCTACGAAATCAATCCCAAAATCACGACCTTCAACACACTCACCAGGAGATCGCACACCTGATCTTAAGAGCACATCAACATTAGGAAATAGTGTAAATATCGTTCAGGTACGTCGTTGCATAAGTAGCTGATTTCTGCAACAAATTCAATTTTGGCTAATGCGTCGTTCCTCTTCCTAGAGTAATGCTGGCGTCGGCGTTGTTGAAGGACTTCAATCTCGTGTCGCAAGGCTTGAAGAGCTACTACAAGTCTCTGGAAAGTTATCAAGTATTCAAAGATCAACATCACAATCATCACCGACTCACAGAGTATCAAAACGCACAATTGTTCCGCCTAGATTGATACCAGGTCTTTGTACCCTGGTTGTGAAAGGATCGAGGAGTAGATATCATGGTCAAAATGATCGAATCACCTTGTTGAATCAGGTATGCGCTCCATCAGATTTCAGTCCTACCTATTATATTAATTGGATTCGACATGACACGATACGATACTAACATTATTTGAAGTTTCCCGAGGCAAAAGATTTCATAAATAAGAGTGCAAACAGTAATACTTCCATCATTAATCTTGCCAAAGATGTTCAATATCTACAGCAAAAGTCCCAGGGTCATCTTACGATGAAAAAGGAGACATCGAGTCAAGAAAGTGCTGCAATTCTTTCAAAGCTTCGAGAATTTCTTCCGGGAAAACCTGTTTGTGACAGGTTGTTAAAAATCTACACTGATAATTTTGAAAAGAGTTCAAGAATCCTTCATGTGCCTTCCTTCCTTCGTCTGTACTCGCAATTTTGGACATCCCCCGACGATAAGCCATTCCAAACCTCATCATTTTTACCTCAGCTGACAACCATACTGGCTATTTGTTACAAATTCCTCGATAGCAATTCAGGATTTGATGATGACCAGAAAACATATCTGGAAATGGCATCACTTGAGCTTGTGACGGCTTGGATTGATACAATCAGTAGGAAGCAGGCAATTGATATATCAACTCTGCAAACAGAAACACTTCTACTCCTTGCCCGACAGTTACAGCTTCTTTCTCCAGATAAGTTATGGTGTGCCACGGGCGCTTTGGTCCGTTCCGCTATGGTTATGGGGCTTCACTTGAGACCAGCGGAATTTAAGAAAATCTCACCGTTTCATGCCGAGCTAAGGCGAAGAATTTGGGTAACGATTGTTCAAATGGATCTACAAGCATCCATGGCTGCAAGCATGCCCAGTATTGTTCCCGACATAGATTTCAATCAACTAGCTCCAGCAAATCTAAATGATGCGGACTTTGACGAATCTACAACCGAGCTTCCTCCTTCAAAACCTCTATATGAATGGACCGACTCCCTAGCCCAAGTCACATTAGCTATGTCTCTAGCCCAGCAGCTGAAGGTTGTGTCGCTTATCAAAGATATCAGTTCTAGTATGGATCTTACAGAAGTGGTACGAGAAGGGAGAAAACTGGAGGAACTCTTGCGACGTGTACCAGTACCACTCAAACTAGATGGAACACTCCAACGTTCCCCCTCCCATCTATTGGATTGCGTTTTGTTGGATATATATCTCAGGAGACCTTTTCTCAATCTTTATCGATTACTTCTATGGGAAGAGCGACAAGATGACCCGTCATTCCGAGAGATGCAGCAAATTTGTTTGGAATCGTCAGTTACCATTCTTTCTTACCAGGATTATTTCGATCCCTCAGTCGCGGATTTGGATCTACTAAGTACAAACCTATATTGGACCATGTTCCAAATCTGTTGCAAGAATGATGTTTTGGCCGCTGTCCTGAGTGTCTGTCAATATATCAAAACGTCAACATCCGGATACCAAAGCAATATGCCAAGTCCAGGATTTACACCGAATCAATTTCCAACGAGCTTACCAAGTCCTCCAGCAACAAATTCACAATTTTCAAAAGCCAGGCTCACTCGGATAGTCGAAAGTACACTGGAAGGCTTTACCAAAAGAGTTGGGGAATTCGGTAGTGATCTCAAAGATGTTCTCATTCTTTCCGTGGTGATGCAATCAGTACGAGCGAATGGTACATCTGATCTAAAAGAGAACTTGATGTACGAAGGTGCCAAGAAGGCGTTGTCGACTTGCAGGCAGACCTTGCTACAATGTTTTCCCAATGGAGAAGTCAAACTTCCATCTCAAAGTCCTGAACTGAACAAGGTAAGGGGTTGCTATGAATTGCGGAGCGGAAACATTAGACTAATTTTCTCGCAGGAAGATAAGAACACCATGAAGGCAGCACCGACAGCAGATGTCTCAATGCCTACTGTAGACCAGGCCATGTATACCAGTCAGCCGGGATATTTAGATCAATTAACCACTTTGACACCTGAAATAAGCCAGGTAAATCCCCTTTCTGTTATTTTTCTCGTTTAATTTGCGTGCAACCTCCATAACATCATACTAATCTGATTTGTCTCAATTATAGTTCCAAGGTGATATCTTTGATTTCTCGGATGCCGGTATATTCAATGTTGATAATGATTGGAGTTATAATGAATTTTGGCAATAAAAGTACCCAACTCAAAATGATTAGAATAGGAACAAAAATATTCCCAGTTACCGATTTGCCTCTTGGCTCATAAAAATTTCTTCAGTATTTATTTCGGCCTGTTATACTTCCATTTTTCTTAGGATGGAAAACCTCGAAATGGATTATACACCAAGGATTCAACACATCCCAATTCAGGGGTGACAAATACACCCTTATCAGCTATCATCTGTTAGGTTTAGGATGGGGAATTTCTATGTCACGACGAATTATACTCATCCAAAGCTATGGTCGCCGCCATGGCTATTGGATGTTCACCTCAAAATTGCATATTCAAAGTAGTTTCAAGAGATGTTCATCAGACATTTTAATTTGAAACTATACATTCAAAATGGCCCTGTAGTATGAAAAATACGCCATCGCTCCGACGCCGTGGCCCAATTACTGAAGCGTCCACATCATATAGAGTTTATCCTTCTCTCTTCACACACCTCAATTTCATATCTGGATGATTAATCCAAATCTCAGGGTTTCTCTGCCACTCTTCGGTTTTCAACAATGACAGATCATACTCTCTTACCAAATGTACCAAAATATTCCTTATCAAAGTATCCGCCACAAATTTTCCCATACATTGCCTTGGACCAAATCCAAATCTCCAAAAGTTGTACCGTGATTGTGTCGCGGTTCTCTCCATGAAACGACTTGGACGATATATGGCTTTATCTTCGCCCCAGTAGGAGTTTCGAATATTCAAAGCATATGAGTCAATCACGAAATTTGTTCCTGCAGGAAATTCGTAGCCTCCGACAACTCTTGATGTGGGAATACTCTGTGGTACCGAGAATGCAGCAAGGGGCCGTAGACGAGAAGCCTCGGACACACAAGCCGCAAGAAGTGTTGTATTACTTGACAAATATTTCTCTAGCGTCAAACCATTTTCGTCGGCTTCTTTCTGGGCCGCTTGGTATTCTGCTCGTAACTCATTCTGCACGGATATGTCCGATGCAAGGAACACAAGATTCCAACTCACACCACCAATTGTGACATCAAGATTGGCGTATAGCATTTCGTCAAGAGTGTGCAGCATTTCGTTCTCGGTTAATTCTCCCGTTTCCTTCGCGGCAAACAAGTCCAAGATGGGTGCGTTGAGACCTTGTTCCTTCGCTCTTCGACAAGCAAATTCGTTGAACGCAACCCATCGCTCTCGAAATGCTGCAAGGTCTTTATTGGCTTGCGTAGGTAGATAAGCCGACCAATCGAAACGAGTAAGCCCGCCTGAAATGACGTGCTTGAAGAAGGATTCGCGGATCGGAGCGAGGGCACGGAGCTCGGATTCAACGTCGGGAGCTAGCTTCCCGTAAACGACTTCGGCCACAATCAAGAATGGAAGAAGTTTCAGATCGTCTGCTGGGTCGATAAATTCACGTGACAAGTCTCTAGAGTCCCAGAGTTCTTGAAAGAATGAAGCTGTTCGTTGTTCTATCATTGGAACATATCTTGGAGTGACATTGCGATGAAATGGCTTTTCTACAATGGATCGAACACGCTTCCATTGCTGGCCACTAATCAACCCAACACATTGACCAAGTATCTGACCCAGCAGATATCCAGAGTTATTGTTCACAGCTTTAAAGTGTTTATCCGAATCGCTGAACACAGCTTGAATATCGGCGGCTTGAGTCAGAACACTATCATACTCGTCAGAATCTAGCTCTTTGTTGTTGGATACAAATGTATATCAGAAGGTTTACTCACATTTCTGGTTTATGGCCTGACCAAATCTGGTAAATAGGACCATATTTTGATCCCCATAGTTCACTATTCTCTTTTCCATGAAGGAATTTTGCACCATCGCCTTGACCATCGGGAAATTCATAATCACAACCTGGAAGTCTGTGCCTAAACTCGACGTGCTTGACTGGGTATCGATGTGATAAGTATACCTATTTATCAAAGTCAGTCTCGTTTATCATGACTGATGTATAATACGTGATCGTATGGCGGCGCAGCAACTTACGTTGAGGACTTTGGAAAGAATATTATTACATGTAGCCGTCAAAGGCTTTCTGAAAATAAAACAGACGCATATGACTGCGGCTATGACAAATTGCTCTGCAATAGAAGTAATTGGAAACATTTTGACTGCTGAATGATCAGGAGGAATGGTGAGAAAGACCAGATTTATATGCCGTCTGTCTTTATTTTGTCACTACTAAGCTCTATGCATATATCTAATCCGACAACACCGGAGCAAGAAGACCGAATTCCATTGCTTATCATGTTGAAATAGAGTCCAAACGATTACAATAAGCAGCAGAATAAGATACGAGGGCAAGTTTCCGGTCCGTCAATTGATTTCCGGTCACCGGATCCGACCAAAATCTCATCATGCCTTCGCTTACTGTCAGATTCAGGAAGGCCACTAGCGATGTCAGCCCCTGGCAAGACTCACAATCAGACGGATTAACCCGTGATATTGATCAATCAATCAGTCAGCCATCAAGCTAGATTCTTTCAATATACCAAGGACCTGCATGTCGGCTAGATTTCCTAGGCAATTCTGCAGTGCACCGGAGATCACCATCACCATGCTTCTCAACCACGTTTTTCAGCCTTATCAACCACATCTACTCTAGTGATTATATGACACAGAACCTTACACAACACATGGCTTTCAGGGTGTCTCTATTCTTGGTGTTCGGGTTTCACCTTCAGATATCCAATAAAGTTTTTGACGTCTGTAAGGTACCATCAGAAATGCAGTCATCCACGTGGAAACCGAGATCTCAATGCCTGTTTACCTGCAATCAGGGTGGCTTTGCTCTCAGTCAGGGCCTGAACAAGATGTTTGAACCAAGGATTTGGAATTCTCGTTTCTATTTTGATAGACCCCACAGAGTCATATTACAGTCATCCACGTGGAAACCGAGATCTCAATGCCTGTTGACCTGCAATCAGGGGGCTTTGCTACCAGTAAGGTGCTAAAGTGGGATATGAAACCAAGGATTTGGAATTCTCGTTTCTATTTTGATAGACTCCATACACTCACATCGCAGTCATCCACGTGGGTCGTAATTATGGGTAGCTAATCGAAGGATTCTGAGCCGCTTGAGCTTTGAGCTTTGGGAAGATGTTCTCGGAGCCGCAAGTAAATGTTGTGAGGTTTTGAGATTGATGGAAGCTGTGATGGATTTCGTGGCGAGGATATTGTAGGTGTCTGAATGTATAAGAGGATGTTGGTTTCCTAAGATCAACTTCTTTTTCATCATCATCAACAACAACATCAACTACATCAACAACAGTCTTCACATTACCTTCAGACTTAACTACAAGCAACCATCTCTATCAAAAGTCTTATACAATCTTTCACATACAACACTTCCTCCGCCTTCAATCTATCCAACTTTCAGTCAGGTAACAACCGCCAAACAATCAAAATGCGTTTCTCAATCTTCGCAATCACTCCTCTCATTGCTTCCGCTCTAGCTTTACCAGCAGCGTCGGTCGCCAGCTCCAACTACAAACCCCGCCCAACACTATCACCACCCAAGCTTCCCGCCTGCGGCCCAACACCTCAACCATGTTCCTGCCCAGCAGGAACCTACTACCAAGTCTCCACCTCGGTAGCCATTATTCCGGCCTCCGCATCTGACCTACAATCTACCATTGGCAATTTCCTCCAAACGGCCTGGTTCGGCACCAGTCCCGAATCAGTCAGCGGCACGGGATTCGTGCCCGGCGCACAACGCCACCTCCTCGGCGGAATCCCCGGCGCGGGCATCTACCCCATCACCGAAGAACTCACCGTCTACCAACCATACCCCAGCAACGCGGGCTTCTTCCAGAAATTCCAAATGGGAGACGCACCCTTCTACTTCAATCTGACGACCGGAGCGCCGGGGATGCTTGGGGGCACCTGGGATATCGTCGATGTGCATGCGCTTGGACCCAAGTCTTCGAGTTGGTTGTGGAATATCTATGCTTGTTTCTCTGTCGATTTCGACTTTCAGGACTTTCATGAGAGTGCCATGAAGAATGTTACCAATATTTTGAAGAGTCAGGGGAAGACTAGTGGAGATCTTATTGGTCCTTTCTCTTACTAATTTATTAGTAGTATAAGAGATCTAGAGAGGGGGTTTAATTGGGGATGTAGGAGGAAGTAAGATATTTGAGAAGTGTAGGGGGTATTCGCGCTAGTAATTATAATTCGATTTCATTGGAGGGTGCACAG